>SNQJ01S0124466.1:5463-23339 GCA_010110895.2 Picea sitchensis | reverse complement strand
AAACAACAATTATCATAAAAGAAGGCAAGATGTGAAGCCTTGGAAGAAGAGGTAGTAAAAACTAGAAAAGAGATGGAGAGGTTTAAAACATTGTATATTCAAAATCTTCCAAGCATTAAAGCCACAACAGAACTAGATGACATTATGAGAAAACAGAGATATATGTTGTTGAAGACTGGTTTAGGCTATGTAAATGGTTCAAGCATAAATCAACTAGAAAGCAAAGAGCTAGTAAAGATGATGAAGTTCCAAGTCAGCAGATAATCAGACCATGAGAGTACTCTGTCACCTAAAGCTAATAAAGACAATATGATCCCTGATAAAAAATAAAGAGATCAGAAGATGGAGAAACAAATGCCAAGAATAAGGCCATACTTCTGGTACAAAAATTTATTTCATGGCTATTGTTTTTATTGTTCTAATTTTGGTCATAAGATTGTAAACTGTCAAATTAATTTTAGAGACATGCAACTGAGGAGGTTAAGAAATAAACAATATTTACAACATAGAACTAAGAAGCCAATGAATAGAAAAAGTAGCACCAATCACTTTGACCTACTAAACAATGAGCTCGAATTTTATAACTGTCACAAATTCGGCCACAAAGCTGCAAACTACCATTTGAAGAAGTACAAGGCAGATCGAAGGATATTCTTTAGCTAGAAATACCAGCACATGGAAAAAGAAAGACAATGAAAAATATGGTCTAGTATTTTTAGCTCAAAAACAAAAATACCCCTAGTATATAGACAGTGGATGTTCCAAGAACATGACTAGAGACAAGGATAAGTTTATGTCTATAAGTAAAAGAAAAACAAGAAATGTAACCTTTGGAAATGATGAACCGGGTAAAATCCAGGGTAAAGGGATGGTAAGTTTAAGTAATGGTAAAGGAAAATCTTAGGAAGTTCTTCTTGTAGATAGGCTGAAACATAATTTGCTCAATGTAAGTGAAATGTGTGACAGAGGATGTGAAGTGGTGTTCACTTCCAAGGATTATAAGATAAAGTCTGTAAAGTCAGGATAAGTGGTGGCTAAAGGCATAAGGAAAAAAAATAATGTATATGTGATGAAAGAAGATAAATAAGAGTTTCATCTAAGAAAACATGATGAAATATGATTATGGCATAGGAGACTTGGACATCTAAACTTTTACCACTTAATCAAGATCAAAAATCTTGAGGTAGTAAAAGATCTTCCAAGAATATCAAAGCCACAAGATTCTGTGTGTAAACCCTGCCAAGTAGGAAAGCTAACAAGGACACAGTTTAAATCCAAGAGCTCTACTTCAACAAAGAAACCACTCCAATTAGTTCATATGGATTTATGTGGACCATCAAGATAGGAAGGCGTAGGGAAGGAAAACTACTTTATGATGATCATTGATGATTACTCCAGACTTTCTTGGGTTGCTTTTCTCAAAGAAAACGATGAAGCATTTGAGAAATTAAAAATATTTAAGGCTTTAACTGAGAATCAAACAGGCAAGAGGTTAAAGGAAGTAAGATCAGACAAAAGAGGAGAATTTATGTCAAGTGAGTTCAAGGAATTTTATGATAAACATGGGATCAAGAGAGAATACACAATCCCAGGAACTCCACATCAAAATGTAGTAGTTGAGAGGCAAAACATAACAGTTCAACAAATGTCCAAGTCAATGATGAATGAGAAGAACATTGGTCAAACTTACTGGGTAGAATAAATACACACAACATTCCATATTCTTAACAAGGCCCACCTCAGACCATATAGTGACAAGACACCTTATGAACTATGGTATGGAATACCTTCTTCAATCAAACAATTCAAAGTGTTTGGGAGTAAGTGCTACATAACGAATACTAATGAAAACCTTGGCAAGTATGATGATAGTGTTGGTGAAGGCATCTTCTTAGGATATGCTACCAATACTAAAGGATATAGATGCTTTAATAAACAATTTCATAAATTAGTTGATTGCATTGATTTAAAGGTTGATGGAATCCCAGAAAGAGAGGTAATCAATATTGAGCCTACTACAGAGGACATAGCTGAAATGAAATATGAACATGTCCAAGAATCAGATGGAGAAGAGACACCCAGAGAAGAAGATTCGGGACAACGATCAACATCAAATCCTTCCTCCATAATTACTCAAAAGAATCATCCTAAAAGTCAGATAATTGGTGAGAAAGACAAAGGTGTACAAACTAGGAGAAGGATAATCAAAGACACTAAGCAATCACATATGGCCTTCATATCCATGGTGGAACCTAAGGACTTCAATGAAGCCAGTGAAGATGTAAATTGGTTAAAATCAATGAATGAGGAACTGGACCAGATTGAAAAGAATGACACTTGGGAACTCGTTCCTAGGCCAACAAATAACAATGTAATATGATACAAATGGGTCTACAAAAATAAGATGAATGAGCAAGGAAATATTGTAAGAAATAAGGCTAGATTGGTCTGAAAAGGATATGCTCAAATAGAAGGACTGAACTTTGATGAAACATTTGTTCTTGTAGCAAGATTAGAATCTATTAGAATGTTGCTTGCCTATTCTTGTCATAAATAGTTTAAAGTATACCAAATGGATATCAAGTCATCTTTTCTAAATGGACATCTAAAAGAAGAAGTCTATATGGAACAACCAGAGGGTTTCCAACTGTCATATAACCCTGACTTTGTCTGCAAGCTAAAGAAAGACTTATATGGGCTGAAACAAGCTCCTTGTGCCTGGTATCATAGACTGGATAAGTATCTAGAAGCCAAAGGGTTCAAGAGAGGAACAATTGACAACAATCTATATATCAAAACAGAGGGTAATGATATTCTCATTATGTTGGTCTATGTATATGACATTATCTTCGATAGTATTAATGTTTCATTGGTAAAATGGTTTGCTTTTGCCATGCAGTCTGGATTTGAAATGTCTATGATAGGGGAACTGTCATTTTTTCTTAGCCTACAAATTACTCATAGGTCTAAAGGAATATTTCTTTCTCAAGAAAAATATCTAAGAGAAATGTTGAAAAGGTTTCAAATGGAAGATTCTAAACCTATGAGAACACCTATGGTCAGTAGATATAAGTTAAGAAAGGATGATGATTCACCTGATGTTGATTAGACTTCATATAGGTCTATGATAGGAAACCTATTGTACATCACAACATCCCATCCAGACATAATGTATGTGGTTGGCATGGTAGGAAGGTATTAGGTTTCACCTAAACAAATTCATTTGTTAGCTATCAAAATAATATTCAGCTACTTGAAAGGAACAATGGACTATGGCCTATGGTATCATAGAAATCAGAATTTTCAACTATCAATCCATTTAGATGTTGATTGGGTTAACTGCGTGGATGAAAGGAAAAGAACGAGTGGAGGTGCATTCTTCTTAGGAGATTCCCTTGTATCATGGTTGAGAAAGAAGTAAGGTTGCATTTCCTTATCAACTACATAAGTTGAATACATTGCAAATGCCACATGTTGTACCCAAGTATTGTGGATGATTCAGACACTTGCATACTTGGAGGTAAAACATACTACACTGATCCCAATTCATTGTAATAATACCAGTGMAATAAGTCTCTCAAAGAACCCTATATTTCACTCCAAGACCAAGCATATACCCATCTAGTATCACTTATTCAGGGAACAGGTGACCAACACTATTGTTTCTTTGCATTATATTCCAACCAAAGATCAGATTGTTGATATCTTCACTAAACCGCTTGGAAAATATCAGTTCGACTATATACACCATAAGTTGGGCATAACCCCATTATCAACCTAAGAGGGTCCATCCTGTCAAGGGGAGTATGTATTGGTTGAATATCTGATACCTCCCACAAGTACTACAATAACTCAGGGGGAGCATGTTTTCTTTGACATTGATGTCAAAGGGGGAGAAAAGGTGTGGTGTGGATGCTATAGTTGGAGAATAGTGCAACCTTTTAGGGTTTCCATCAATTCCAAAGGGGGATATTGTTGCTATTTTTACAGGCAGAGTGTGATTTTCATTGATGGAAAGATCAGAGTGTGCATTGATGGAAAAACATGAACAAAGATCAAATCTCAGTGAAGAAGAAAACAATATGCAGAGATCAAAGATTAGGAGAGATAGTGTTCTGAGATGCATAGATGAGATCCCACACATCAAGGCTCGTAGAAGGATAAGAGTTCGTGGCCTTTGACACTTAGATATTTGAGAAAGAAAAATATTAGGAAGAGGAGTGATAGTGGTCGTTGGATCACCAATCATGAATACTTGATGTCCATTAGATCAGAGTCCAGTGACCAGAGGAAGTGTAGAGGAGAAGTACAGATCTGATCCGATGGGTCTAAGCATCAAGGACCAATAACTGTCAGATCCAGTATAATTGCAAAGAGGATAATGGATGAGAGCCATCCTCCAACTCCATGAAATGTGAAATCTCGATGATATCTGAACCGTTGGATCTAGAGGACACGTGGCGAGAGATCATCATTTTGCTGGCTCGTGAACTGGAAAAGTCAAAGGTCAGTAATCCTCCAACTACGTGAAACATGAAATCCTGATAAGACTTGGACCGTTGGATCACAGAGGGATGTGGACCATTGATATAGAGTATTTTAGATATCAAGAGTTGGAAGAGTCATGGTTGAATCATGTTCAAAAAACTGACACGTGAAGTCGCGATTTGATAACAATAGTCGATCAAAGGGAGAGCATGGACCATTGATCTAGCATGATGAAGTATCGAAGGCCGAAGTGTCAAAGTCCCAAAGTCAACGAGGACCACTGATCTGAGAGGGACACGTGTCGTTGGATCATGGACTCTGGGTAAAATGCTCCGGGAGCAAGCAAAGTTTGAGAATTGAATGTCCCAAAGGCCAAATTCGTTGAGGAAATCCTGATCGTAGAATCAGTGAGACAGGTGTCTATAGATCATCAAATCTGGGAGATTTTCGTATGAAAAAATGAATGTTTGAGGTTTGAAATTAATAGAATGCGAAGTTTCGTCAAGCATCGAATTTGGAGATTAGACAATGATCGTTAGATCAGAGAGATCTAAGTCAACATATTACGTCAGCAAATATTGTCCTCAAGGAAATGTGGCAGACTACGTCAGCAAAGGACATATTGGAAACCATGTCAGCAAGCACACATCTCATCTTACAATTGAGACTAAGGATCATGCATGGACAAAGGAAATAAGGTAGAGTCATCGATTGAAGAGGACAAATGTTAGTAGATCTTCCATTCTGGAAGATATCCAGTCAGCATCAATAAGGTTTGAGACTTGCAACTCTCGGAGCCCAGATCACCAAGGAAACCTCATCCATTGATGGAGGAAGGAGAGATCTGGTCTATGGACTCAAGAGGAAATATCTGAACCGTCTATTCAAGAGAACTGTCAAGATCATGAGATCGATGGTCAAGCTCCATTGCGGGGCCAGAACATGCTCAGGCCTTAATTTTTTGTAAGCAGGCCGCAATCGAAACCACGTTTTTTGGAGAAACGATGCATGGAGGCTCATGGTGAATTGCGAGATGAAAATAAGTTTAGTCTAAACAACCTTTGGACACGCCCAAAATCTCTTGGTCACATGAATATCATAGCCCAAGTTCATATCATGAAATGGAGTCAGTGCTCACTAGACAGAAATCGGGAAGTGCCTTTCAGAATAATAGATTGGTCACCAACGGTGGTCATGCAAATGAAGGGGATAGAATCCAAAGAATCCATAGTTGACTAGATGTAACTGATAGAGAAGACGAATATTCTCGACTACGAGAGAAGCTAAGGAATGTCAGCATAACAACCACTGATGATGAACTCACAAGGAACAAAACCACTAGAGAAGATGAAGAGTTTCCATGATGATCAGGAGATGACTCGACATGAGAAAAGCATGCAAAACAGAGAAGTGAAGTGATTTTGTAGTCTATCTATGCAGGAGTGAGGAAGAGCTGCAATGAACAACCTTTATGGAATAGCCATGACGCAGTGAAGAGTATGCAGTGGCAGAATGCATGAAGTATGCAGAAGGTTCACAAAGAGTATAAAAACACAGAACAAAGAAGAGATAGGTGCTCCTGTTGAGTGTGATTCATGCGGGTAGAAGAAGGCGGTGTGAGGAGTTGAAGAACAGAAGAAGCAAGGAATAGAAACACATATGTGATATAAGAACATAAAGCGCAACAGATGTGAGGAGAGAGACATTGATGCAAGCATAGAAAAGAAGTGTATAAGAACAATGATGATACCGGTAAGCCATAGATAAATGTTATATCACTGTGATAAAGTTGTAAAAAGCAACGATTTATATTTCAGGGTGGTAGGGATGTTCTTGGGAAGATTGGTGTCCTCAGAGTTTCAAGTGGGTGCTTGAACACACGGAGTTGTAGCTTCCATCTAGTTGCAGCCAGAATACCCAGGGTGGTAGGGTGGTGCAAGGGATAACTATTGTTGTATGTTATACAAGTTGGTGTCTGTGTGATTGAAAGTTGGTTCTTCCATATATTTGGGGCTATAGCACTCAAAGAGTTGTTTCCTCATTCTAGTTGCTGCTAGAGAAACCAAAGAGTTGGTTCTCTCAAAAAGTTGTTTCTTTTAAAACAGAGTTTTTAGCCTCAAGAGGAGTTGGATCTCATAAGAATGATAAGGTAAGGGAAATAAAGATTACTTATCATATCAATAAGAAGAGGTTTTTCCCTTTATGAGTTTCCTCAGGAAATATCCGTTTCTGTATATTTCATGTGTGTGATTGATGTTTAATATTCTATTGCTTACTTCCTTGCATCATTTTGATCGTCATTAAGTGTTCTATAAAGAGTTTAAAATGGGCACAATTGTTTAAGAACAATAACAATTGATTCATGCCCCCCGTCTTAGTTGTCCAACAGTCTTCAAGTCTTCTAAAAAATCCGCCAAAGGTGCAAGTCTACATCGTGTGAATAAAGGATTTGAGGTGGAACAAAATGAGACCTCATTCGATTACCAGTCATTGAGGTATATCGTTAACAAACATGAGGCAACCTACCATTAATGAAAGTAGGTATCAAGGCACCGAGTACATTCTTACAAGTGTGAATAGAGGTGTCAAGCTCAAACACTTGAATTTCTTCGATCATGAGACATTGATGTATTCCCAACCATCGATGGCAAGAGAACCTGGCACTAATCACTGCAAGCCTTTAGGTACTCATATGACTCTAGGTCTCGTCTCTAGAATGGATGAGTTGAATTCTATTGAAGGAGACTTGTTGAAAGGAGATAATTGACACATCTCTCATCATTCAACATGAGGTACAAAGTAGTATCTTTATGATTTCGAGGAAATTGGATGAAGAACATTTTCATGAAGAAATGACTTTGTGCATCATTCGCGTGTGCCAGATGCAAGTGCTACACAAAAAAGACTCTATGAATAGAATCCAATACGAAACACTACTGACAAAGGAAAGGAATCCACCAATAAGTCTAATGGAATCCAAGACATTGCATGAATCCCAATGTGACAATAGATTTATTGTCGTCAAACACGAGGGAAACCACCCAATCAACGACCAATAATGAAATGTCAATTTTTGGGTTCAAGGTTACCTACCAAGGAGGAAAGTAGGACCAGGGTGCGCAATAGGACTACAAATTCATGTAATTCTAAGACACACTGAGGGTATGTCCAACATGAAAAGTCCAAAGTTTTGAGGGATAGCTGACACAAGTTGATAGGCATCCTTTGAATAAGAGCATGAGACATATGTAAGACTCTGAAAACATAGAATCAATGATGAAACTTTGAGATGAAGAAGGAATCAATCAAACTCCCCATGGGGACTGGAAGAGTAACCAATCAAGGGAGTAAACTCTCTGTAATGAGCTCAACTTCCTAAGGTCATGCTAAACCTAATATTTTTATGACAAGTGGACAAAAAACAATTGTGCTTTGTTAAAAGGAGACACGACTACTTCCAATATAAGATAATACTCTTTTCCCACCCATATTTTTTTGTTTTTTCATAGTCAAATGAATGCTATGATACAGAGGAGGAAACAAGTGTCGCAAGTAAGAAAACTAGTTCCAGTAGTTGAACATACCTATGCTCAATGCAAGGAGGTGCATGCGAGATATGCACACTCAGGGGAATGTTTCCTCTTTGATATAGGGTGTCAAGATGAAAAGGATAATAAAAAGGCTCTACTTGGTGATGATGCAAACTGCTAAGGTGAAAATATTATAATGAAAAGTGAGAACCAACAATAGGCCCAATACTACAAGAAAGAGAATGAGATGCAATTAGAACTTAATGCCAAAAAATGTAATTTTTCGTTATCTTAGTGTACTTGGTTTTAAAAATGGATAAACTTGCACCAAATAGACGTCTTTACAAATCCAATTTACGAGTGTGAAAGAGACAAGTTCACTTGACAATATTTTTGCTTTTTGAAACGATGTTGAAAAGAGATTAAATCAAACCTGTTTGAGAGTCCTCTAGGTATATAGGTTAGCATGTTTATGAGTAATAAATGAGGTTCGAACATAAAGTCATGTATTAGCTATAAGGGACTCTCTGTCCTATGGAAAAAAATATCTGCATGGGCACTGAATGAAGCAGGGGATCTCACTAGGGTACCCATGTTCGGTAAGTCTCTACCATTCAATAAAGACACTTTAATTGCAAATAGAAGGTTTTTTGTTGCTATAAAATGGGTTTGTACCTAGGAAATATGAGTGACAGTCATAGGACGATGCAAGTGTGCATGATGGATTGGATACCTATCCTCTATGTTGGGTAATGAAAATACCTATCCAAAGTTACGAATGGACGACATGGTGTTGAAAACCATAAGAATCCGTGGATAAAAATACAAAAACCAACTCCATCCACTATCCTATTAGTCCATTAGGCAAACATATTGTGGGAAACTATGTAAAGTGGGTAAAATTTTTTTATAAATAGTAAAAAAACAAATTTTACTATATGATTTGTATTTTTTACCCAAATAGTGGATTTTGGACCAAATGGGATCCGAACTTCAACTGGTGATTGCGAGAGCTACGAGAGATAGAATCGACTACCGTCTGGACCAGGTAAGTCATATTTCTCTCCTCCTTCTTTATAGTGGATTAAAACTTGTAATTAGGTTTCATTTTTTAAGTTATTTAGGGTGCAACTTCAAAACTTAGGTGTACACAGGATACATTTTATTAGGTCGTGTATACACATACTTATACTTGGTTGTTTGAAAAGAATCCTACATATAAGTATCCCTATATGTGACTTTGTACACTAAAACTCACGTATATGTCCGTGGATAATGTTTTTTAAAGGTTTCTAACTCAAGAAAGGGTTTTAATCTTGTAGGATGGTGCTAGAGTGGAGAGAAAGGGAGCATGAGGAGGTGGATGTTGTAGTGGAGAGAGATACAGGGGCCCAAATGTCCTTAAAAATATGTGGGCTATATAATTTTAGGCCTCTGAAAGGTATGAGGGCTGAAGTGAGATTGCTACAGTTGATTGTGAAATACTGGGATACAGATAGTGAGAGCTTCAACCTTGATGGACAACCATTAAGGATTGAAGTTGAGGACATCTATTTCTTGATGGGATTGTCATGTCAAGGTGAGGTGGTCAACCTAAAATACCCAGGGGTTAGGAGTGGCATGAAAATCGAGAAATACATAGCCACTCATTGCATTTAAGGGACCAAGAAGGTAGGGATCCAACTCCCAATTAGAGCGATCAACAATTTGAGTCTCGATATTATTGTCCTAGTTTTGACATGGATCACATGATCAACCTATTTGAACCAGGCATCGAGGCCACTTATGTTCTATTCAGTGGAGTGCTTGCGACCCACGGTGTACAATTGGTGCACCTTACTACTAGCCAACATGAAGAGGCAGCTGATAGAATGCAAACTGGGTATTAAAAGGAAATTTGGGTTTGCTTCTATCCTTTGTAGCTTTTTTTCTGAGCGGGTTCCAGGCTTGGGACCTAAAGTTGATATTATTCTGTGTGGACCTCACAATCCAGCCATGACATGATGGACCGAGGTGATGAGGGTACAGGGGGGCGGTAGGGTGCCAACACCATACATCGATGACTTCTTCTTCTAGTGGAGTCGACAGTTGATAGCTCTGGATGACTACCCTTATGTAGGGATTGACTTCAAAGGAGATCTTGACATGCCATTACCACCAGGGTCCACCTACGGAGACATAGGTATGTCATAGTTTTTTAATTATTTCATTTTCTTTGTACTTTTGTATAGGAAAACAAAAATTTTATTGGATGATGTTAAGTACTAATTAAACATGTATTTGACACAGACATAGGTCCACGATGGCCAGAAGGACTTCCACGACATCGTCGGAGGCATTGGGGAGATTAGGTAGTGGGAGGGGACACAAAGAAAGTGCTTCAAAATGTGTAGGGAAAGTTGTCTCGTTTGATGCATAGGATTCCCATGGTTCAGGTGGAGGATCTTCCGGAGGCTATGTAGTGGTAGGTGGTATGTGTGCCCCGTGCTTGGGTATGACTCTTTCGACATCTCACAAACGTCGTAGTTTTCTATCATGACACTCATCCGGCGCCACATGCATAGATGTCATGAATATTGTATGATCGATTGTATATGTATATTGAGGGTGTCATCCCCAATTTTGTACTTTAACATCATATTTTTTGAAATATATATAAAAACATGGTTCTTTGGCTTAACTTATGTTACAATGTGTACATTGATGAAATCTTTTCTTTTCTTTAGTTATTTGACAAAGGACAATATAAAAGAAAATTATCATATGCATCGGATACATAATTATAACTTTTAGGTATGTGATGATAAGTAATAAAATCAAACTATCATTCTAAAAGTTGTACCCATAAGAATCGTCAAAGTAGAGTAGGGTCACGCACACAATAACTACCATTCAACTGACATACTACTAACTGGGATTCCAGGTGAACTTCTAACGAGCGAATATCATGTGAAATGGCATCATGCAAAAGTTCTATAACGACGCTATATTCATCCACATTATTCATGGATGGCCCTAGGAAAACACCACCTAAAGACACCAGTAGACCCTCGGGTGAGTAAAGAACCCAAGCAGTGGAAGCTGAGTTCCGTGTATAAGGATTGGCCCTGTCTGCGAATCCTAAGTAAACTGCAGACTCCATTGACATCTACCAACCAAGGGAAAACTTGATAAGCAATATGAAGATAAAAATAAAGGGAAACAATATATACACTAAATTACATTAGTATACAAAGAGTTACACCCAAGATTGGGGCTCAAGTGTAATATCTTTTCAAATAGAGCCCATTCCTCGGGTCAGCCAACATGTTCCCTTCATAATCTTCTAATTCATAGGCTCTTTTTTCTAAGACACCTCACATGATATAGGGACCATGCCACATGGATTTCAAATTGCCTTCCCACAATGGTTCTTTGGCTTGATCATATAGAAGGATCAATTCACCCTCATCGTACAATCGAGAACAGACAAAATTATCGTATTGGACCTTAACACATATTTTATTTTCTTTGATATTCATAGAGTCATATCAACATTGCTCATCTAGACTCTCTAGGTGTACGAGGTGTTGTTCGAGATCGAAACTGTCAGGTAGGAGCACAACTTCCAAACTAAGAGAAGGGATTTCACATTCAATAGGTAAGATCGACTCAACACCGCGTACTAACTAGAAAGGATAAAAGTTGGTGGAAGTCTTGATCGAGGTTCAATATACCTTAAGTGTTGGATAAAGCATGTTATGTCAGTTAGAGTTTCTCTGGCTGATTGTTTTCAGTAAAATGGACTTGAGAGACTTGTTCATGGCCTCTAGTTGTCCATTTTCCTGGGGGTAGTAAGGGGAAAATGACCATGCTTAAACCCTAGTTTAGATTCTATTACTTTCATCATTTCATTCTGAAAGTGACTACCATGATCAGTGAAAATCTAACTCGGGATTCCAAACCTAGCTAAAATTTGATTGAATACGAAGAAGGCGATAATATTCCCATAGGATTTAATTGTAGGCATGGCCTCGTCCCATTTAGTAAAGTAGTCTATGACCACGACAATGTGTTGATGCCCCATATAATATCCCCCTGTAGATCCCTAGTTGTAATTATGAATTGTAAACATGTTTGTTAGGTTGGTGATCCGAGTTATAATAAGTTAGGAGGCTCATGTAATGATTAGGAAAGAGATCCTAGGATGCTAAGGCCAAGATCCTATTTTTTATATGTAATTATGAAAATCATTAATAAATATTATACATCACTACATGTAGACCCTCCATGAAGAAAGAGTTATGGGGGACTAAGCTCTACTAGGTAGGGAAAGGGATGGGACTGAGAGGCTAGGAAAGAGGCGATAAGCTAGAGGGATTAACCCAAGGGAATATTATAATATAATCCTGAAAATCAAAATACTAAAGTGGGGAAAATAAACCTAGATATCCTAAGTTCCTGGGAAAGGGAACGAGTGCTAAATGGAGTGCATGAAACACCAGGAAGACAAGTGTCGACCTGGGTGCATGCAGTTAAATAAGGAAATTTAGCATTGGGGGGTTAACCTCCCATTGTTTGATCCTTCGCTTAACTCTCTTGGCCTCCATCTTCGACCTCTGCATCTTTTACGCACCTCTGAAACCAGTAACCCATGAAGTTGACCTGTGTTTTCCTATGAAGCACAATGTATATGTACTTTCCAAAGCTATGTTATGACTTATAGAATTGTGGTTGCTTCCATCCCCTGAGCTATATTGATCCTTTCTATTGTATTCACCTTGATGGAATTGAGTTGAAGCTAGTTGAGGAAGTGGGTTGCCAGGCCCGTGGTTGAAGAGGCAGGTTGTTAAGCCTCTAAGAAAATATCTCTGGGTGAGAGAGTGTGTTGAGGAAGTGAGTTCTCCTAGAGGGTGTCCCATAGCTGCTACAGAGCTCTGAGATTTCTGATCCAGCCTATTGCTAAAGCCCCAGAAGTGAGGTGGAGCAGCCGATGGACTGTATGAAAGTAAAGGTGTATACTCTTGGGGTGGGACAGGCATGTGGGGAATGATATTCTATGAGTAGTGGGCGTAAGTGGCTCCTGGGACAGAATCCTTCCTCTTAAATTTTGTGAATTTTTGTTGTTTACATCACCTCTGTCCATTTGACATAAGATATGAATTGAAGAGGTAGGTTGTCAAGCCTGTGAGAAACTCTCCCGGGTGAGGGAGTTTGTTGGGAAGTGACTTCTCCTGGAAATATTCCCATAGCATTTATAGTACTCTCAGACTTTCAATCCAGCCTGTTGGTGAAGCCCAAGGTAAGGGAGGTCTAGTAGCTGATCGAACTATATTAGTGAAGGTGTACCCTCCTGGGGTGGAGTAGGCATGTGGGGAATGAGGGTCTATGGGTTGTGGGCATAAGTGGCTTTTGGGATAAAATATCATTCCTGTTGTTTTGTGGCATAAGAATCCCTTGCTCGGTGGAGTTTTTTCCCAGCTCAGGGGTGACCCAATGTTGAGCATGATCTATGGATGGGAGGTTTGTGGAAGGTCTACACACAGTTGGCGGTCTCCTATTAAAATATAAGTACCACTTTTATGTTCATTTACATGCTTTGTATATGTACATGTGTTATAATTGATGAGTAATTCCTGTATATGTTGTTGTTTTATGGGTTATGCTTGTGATTACTGCATGTATGTTTTTACTGTTATTTCTGCATTAATCTGTGTATGGTTAGAATATGTCATTTGTATTATTATAGAGACATAATGTTTAGTATTATTTCCGCATGAATAAGTGGCATGAATAGAGTGTTGTAATTGTTAATTGTGTTAGTTATGCATGCATATAAATGTAAAAATTGGTATCAGAGTTGGTATCAGAGTTAAGTGAAACGTCTAAGAAGTGGTGTTTCCTGACTTGTTGATGATCAAAGACATTACAAATTGGTATCAGAGCCATGGTTTCAACATTGATTATGGATGGGCTAGGAAAGTGGAAGTTGAAGAGAAGGCTTCAGAAGTAAATTGTTGTCGAAATGGAAAAAATTGAAGATCAAAGGCAAGGTTCAAGCACTGAGCCTGGATGGGTCGGATAAGTGGTCATTGGAGTAAAGGTTTCAGGTGGAAATTGTGTCAAGAGGAACAAAATTTGAACCTCAGAACATTCCTGAGTGCCAAGAGGTTACCTTGGCCATGTTACGAAGCTTAGGAGGTGTAGCAGTATTATAAAACCATGACATACGTGGTATTGGGCCGAAGAGTAATGTGGGTTGTAGGATTTGTCAAGAGAAGGAGGACAATTCACGATCGTCAGATCTAGAGAAAAGTGCACCAGCGTTAACCTGCAAGTCCTCCATAATTTGATACTTCAACAAAGTTATGTGTTATAGAGAGGAAGAGGCCAAAGGATCGAATCCCCGTAGTCCCCGAAGTGGAACTACACTGTATATCTCGAGAGAAGAGAGCAATTGTTTGATTGGGCTAAAGTGGATCATAATTGTTGGATCATGCCAAGGGTGGAAGTTATGGTGTTGTATGAAGGGAGAAAACTCTCGAAGCTTCGAATCCCATAGCTAATCTGGACTGTCTTTCAAGAGGGACACGTTTCAACAAATTGGCTTGTTCGAGATTTCGACGTTCGGAATATTAGTGTATGCCAGTACGTGAACTCCCGAAGCCCGAAGCTCTAAAACCCCAAAAAGTTGAAGTAGTGATTCATGATGATGTCACTTGGATTGAAGTGGAAACATGGGTTGTGTGCCATGTGTCAGTGGGTTTTGAACCCGTGGAAGATTGAAATGCCATTTGGCACATGACACATGTCACCCATCTGATTGGGCCATGTGTCAGCCGCTAGTATTCCACCATGTGCTACTCCGTATAAGCATGGTTAGTGGGGCCCTGAGGTTACATAACATAGTTAAAAGTCAATATATGGATGACACACATTGGTGTTCATCACGATACATCAAAATCGACGAACAAGAGGCATTGCAGGGACCGAAGTTGCACAAGAGTTAATTCCCCAAGGCAGACCCACAATCCAAACCACGGTTTTACCGATGGGTTATGTGTGAGATTCCAAGGAATTGTGGGGCGATAGGTGAGTTATTCCAAAACCACTGATGAATTCCCCCATAATTTGAAAGGAGTAAATATTGATGTGACATGTTAGTGTTCGAACATTGAAACCCTGCAGCCCAAAGGATGCGTGGCACCAGTTGTTGTAGTCCAGAGACCAAACTCTCTGGAATAGTTGTGTTATGTTATGCAGTGGAGGGACCCCTCACTGTTAAAGGTGGAAAGGAAAGGGGGTGGTTCAGAATTGATTACGAGCCGTCAATTTGAGCATTGATGATCACAACCACTGAGACTTGCATGAAGATTAACCACTATACGAAAATAGTCATATCTACTTGTTGAGGGTTATATTGCATCTCAACCATTGGTTGTTGATGAACACTGGACCGTATATTCACTCCCCACACTTCGTGAGTTCACCCATTCGACAGTCCGGGGAGTTACAATGAATTGGGTTAAGAACTTTCGAAGCCCGAAGTTCTGAATCCCAGAGGCCCAAAGTCCTAAATAAGTGCCTATCAAACTAGTGCTTGGCCACAGCCCGTGGTCGCATGGGTTGGGGGATAATAGAAAGGGGATAGTGCCCAAAATTTATTGTAGAACAAAGTAGAGCTCAGAAAGAAAAKATCTGTGGGGATTCTCGATTGATCGAGAACCACAGAATGAAATCTAAAAGTTTTCTTTGAATCAGATTGGTTTATGAATAGTGTGGAATTTGTTAAGGACTAATGGCCTGTCAAATTTTGGTTGACTACATATTGTTTTTTTATAGTTAAACAACAGCTAAATAAGATAATATCTAAGAGCCGTTAGATTATAAAAAAGAGATTGTTGCGTAAAATGTGCATCAAAGAAGAAACACAAGTTTTAAAGGATTATAGCTTTCTACTCAAAGATCAGAATTGAGAAAGGAAGAAGTCATTGGAAATATCTCGGAAAGAGGATTCTAGATGTAATGGTTACATTAAAATAGAAAAAGTGCGAGAGATGTCTTTAGATAGAAGAAATAATGAAGAAGGACAGGGAAAAATCTTTATTTTACATCTGAGATTTTTCAGAAGTCATTGGATCAGATGTTGGGTTCGATAAGAAGCATGGAAATCCCAAATGGAATTCTTGTTTGGGGAAGACAGTCCACGTGACAATCTTTGCACATCAAATTTGAATGATAGGTGTAGAAATACATCTGCAATACATGATAATGCATGAACCATAAGTTCATATGGAGATGAAAAGAATGGGAATAAGGAAGGAAGGTTTTATGGAATATGAAAGAGTTTGGAGATAATATGTGACATATTCAAGGATCAACCCTACAGATTGGACATAGCACATCCATTGTTTCTAAAAAAGTGCGCAGTGGAAGCATGTCATGACGGTCATCAAATATGGCATGACAGAAGTTGATTTTTCCAGTTAGGTTGAAAAAAAATCAGATGGGTCAAGTCAGGAGAAAATAATAATTCATCATGATAATACCAATGCTCATATGATCAGTCATGAAAAGGATAAACCAAATTAATTAAAGAAAGAAGTTGGTGTTAATTAACCAAGGTTAGTTAGAGAAAATGACTGGAATGATAATGAGTTCATCCAGGAGCTGAATCAGAGGAATCCAAATAATCATGGAATGATGAAAATTAAGATCAGCATAATATGTGGTGGAGAGTATGCAAAGTAGACAAGGAAAAACTCCTAGATGGATTCAAGTCCAAGAACATCCTAATATAATGTGTAGGAACCTTAAATTTATGTAAGCCTAAAATTTTCATATAATTAAACACAAATTTCTTTCAATGCCTAAGTAGTTCAATAATCATCGTATAAGCATAGAATTTTCAACAAAAAATTTAATTTATCCACAACATGAATTAAATTTACTAACAACTTGCTAATAATTTACATAGTCATCACATAAATCAGAAATTTCATAAATAAAATACCTCCTTTTGATGCTAATTCCCACTGATATGGTTGTCCTTTCCCTACTGCCTTGCCCAGCCTGATGCACTGACCAAACTCTGCCCAAACCGACTATCCTCCCAGCCAGCTAGGAGCAGCCTGTCGGGCCCCCTATCTCTAGGATACCGAAAGGAATCCTGGCCCCTGTGCCCAAAACCCCCAGCAACCTAGTGCCTCTCGCAATGGTTCACCAAAACCCCCAAAAACCAAACTACTCAAGCCAGCCAATATGCCACAGAACTATATGCCACATAAAATACCGTGCTCCTCCAAAATGCTTCTTTCCCCAAAATAATAATTCCCCATTTCCCGTAGGACTCTTCCGTCATATCCCCCCCTTCACCGTCTTTCCTCCCCTTCATTAATTTCCTTATCTCCTCCTTTATTACCTTATCCCCTTCTTTATTATCTTATCCCTTCCTTTAGTATCTTATCCTTAATTTAATGCTTCATTTCCCCCCTTCATATGTAAAGTATTTAATTAAATAAATTAAAATTATCAAGCCCCTTTAATTCATTACACAACCTTTAATGAGTTAATTGATTAATTAATAAGTAATTAATTAATATTATTAATACTAATCATTGTTTAACTAAAACCATATTAGGACAATTAATTATATAATTAATTTTACTTAATAATCCTTATGCATCTATGTAACCAGGGTTGTTACATACACCCACCCTTCAGGAAACTTCGTCCCGAAGTTAAGGTATGTCATGGTACAAAGGAAAAGAAACATGGTTCACACATTCATAACAATTAACCGACACTATTAGTAAGTAAGTCAAGAAAACTCATACATACTAGTGTATATGTACAAGAAATGCATGTGTAGCTAGTACA
>SNQJ01S0124465.1:0-26593 GCA_010110895.2 Picea sitchensis | reverse complement strand
CATTCTTCCTTTTCCAATAACTAGTTTTCTGATTTGTGTATTGGTTTATAACAGATTTTTGAAAATTCACTGGATAGTTTCTTGAAATATGTCCAAAGTTATTACACCTATAGCATTCAACTTCAAATTTCAAAGCATCAAATCTGTTATGTGAGCTGTTCACATTGTTCTGAATAGATTTATCATGTCTTCTTTCATATTCAAATCTAGATATGCCATGACTATTATGTGCACTTATATTTGTTGAAAAAACATTACAGAAAGCTGCTTTGTGTCCATACTTATAACAAAAGAAACGATAACCTTCAAACATGTTTTGATGTATGCCATAAATTTTTCTATGCACTGTTGAAGTCTGATTATCTTCTTGCTTTTCTGATCCCTTCTGCTTGTAGGTGTTTTTCTCATTTGTATGCTTTGTACCTGCTTTTTCAAAACTCGAACTAGAGCTTGTATTAGTAAATTCAGACTTGTACCCAATTCCAATCTTATCATAAGTTGATCTTTGACTATAGATAATTTGATCCAATACTTGAGAACTATGATTCATGTTATTTTCTTGTACTTTCTTTCTTAATAAAACTACTTCAAGTTTTAAACCTTCATTTTCTTTATCCTTCTCTGCAAGTACACTATTTAGAGCTTCTTCAGTCACTCTAGCTTCTTCTATTTTGAGTTTTAAGTCAACTAACATGATCTCAGTGCTTTCAATTAAATTGTTTGACTTCTGAATTTCTTGCTCTAAACTCCCAATCTCTCTTTTAAATTGTTTTCATTCTCTTCTTACTTTCTTTAATTTAGACAAAGCACTTACAAGTTCAGCTTCTAGGTCAACGTCACTTTCTTCTTCTTCAATAAGTTCATCATTCTTATTTTCCATAGCCATAAAAGGTCTTATATCTGTACTTTCATCACTTTCATCTATATCCGAGGACTCACTATTATTTTTGATGAATAGACTTTTCTTTTTATAAAAATTTATTTGAAATGGCTTCTTATACAATTTCTTATATTCTTTGGTTTTGTTGTTACTTTCTTCTTCTCCATCAAAATGTTTATTGAAAGGACACTTAGAAGAAAAATGCCCTATTCTACCACAATTAAAGCACTTGAGAGGAAGTTTACCTTTGTACTTGTTGGTACCTCTTTTTATATTTTTGACAAAGTTAGCTTCTTCCATGTCTTCTTCTAAATCCTCATGATTACTGGTTTTTGTTTCAACCTTTTTCTTGTCCTTCTTTTATGCCTTGAAAGTTGCTTCCTTATTGAAAGGATTCTCATTAGATGTCCTCATCTCATATGCTGTTAGTATTCCTTGCAACTCATCCATTTGTAAAGTAGCAATATCAGTTCTTTCTTCTAAAGCATATATTTTGGGATCAAATCTTGCAGGTAAAGATCTAAGCACTTTGTTCACAATAATAATATTTTCAACTATTTCTCCTAAACCTCTCATAGTATTGACTACTTCATCAATACGTAAGAAATAGGTAGCTATATCTTCAGATTCTTCCATATTTAAACTTTCAAATTGACTTCTATATGATTTTAATTTAGCATTCTTTACCTTAGTATCTCCTTCATATACCTTCTTCAGTTTGTCCCATAATTCCTTTGCTAATTCACAATGCATTACCTTAACAAATTCTGAACCTGCCAATCCTCCAAATATTGCATACATAGTTTTGGAATTAATTTCATAGAGTTTCTTCCCTACAATATCTGTTGGAACTGTTGTTGGAGCCTTATATTCATTCAACAAAGCTTGCCAAACATCTACTCCTTGAGACTACAAAAACAACTTCATCATGATACTCCAAAAAACATACTTATGCCCATCAAACAAAGGTAATACATGTTTAGTAAAATCAGATTTCTTATCCATTATTAAAGATCAAACTTCCAGTGATTAAACTGAATCTTGAAGTAACCTTGCTCTGATACCAATTGTTGAACATGATATCCTAACTAAGAGCAGGAGGGGGGGTGAATCAGTTATATACAATTTCATTCTTTTCTTTAAGCAGATTACTTAATGAACATAGATTATGCCTTTTACTATATGTCTTGCTGAAAATCATTCAAATCAATTAATTTGCACTCATATAAATAGACAATGACACAAAGATTTTCATGAGGAAACCCAAAAGGGGAAAACCTCTTCTTCTTCTTATGAATGAAAGACAAGCTCCAACTTCTCTTTACATTCTTATTTTATCTGAGCTACAACCCATATGAGGCTGCTACATCTGTTTCTTCAACACCTACTGAATGGAAGCTACAATCCCAAATGTACAAGCACCAACTTGTACATGAGACTTTTACAGTCTCCCCTTGCTCCTCCCTACCACCCTGATAATACTGTTCTGTCACTAAGAATCTGCAAACTAACTTATTGTCTTCTCTGTCAAGTGATTAAGCATTTAAATAATTCTTTCATACACACCTTTGATCAAAGCAATCAATCTCTTTAACATTCATACATACCTCTGAACCTTCTGTTTAAAGAACCTTTGGACATGAATACCTTCAGTCACTCAACCCTTATGCTTTCCATCTTTGTCTATAGATTCATATATGAATCTATTCTTTGATCAAAACCTCACAAAATAAGGCCTTCATCACATATCATCTGAGAATAAATAAATATCTCTATCCTCTGCATGTTTTTCTTATTCAAGTTATTTAAGATCTATTCATTCATAAATTAAAACAATTGCACCTGTGAACATGATTTTCTTCTTGAGAAGTCTCATGTGCATGAATCCTCCGGACAATACCTTTTTAATGCATTGATTTGTGCATATGTCTTCTCTCCTTAATCTTTTCTCTGTCTTCATCATTTCTTCTCACTGTCTTTGTATATTTTTATTTTTGCTTATGTTAATTTACAGAGATAAAACAAATTTCCTCCTCTATTTCCAAGAGCAACAACTCCCACTTCAATATCTTTCCTTTTCACACTCAAAGCCTTCATGACAAGCATGCTATATATACAAATACAGTTCAAATCCCCTTCAAGTATTAGTTTTAATCCTTTTAACCGATTATAACTATAAAAACTGCCTTGGATTGAATGATCCACGCAATGCACAACTACCCTTTGATCAGATTCATCAAAGCATCTTCACCATTGAATTATAACTGTTGGAGTTTGTTAAAGCCCTCACATGCTAATAAAAAAGGAGATTTCCTGTATGACATAGTCGAATTTTGTTGCATTCTCATAGCAACATGTATCTGTGCTATTCATGGTGATAGCAGTTTGGCATATGTATGCACAGGCAATTTGGTGATGTGCTATTTGTGGTATGGGATTTTTTTGGTGAAAACAGTTTGGCATATGTCTACACCTATCATAACATCAATTCCTACAAACTTCATAATGATGAAATCCATAATGCTAACAAAGATTTGTTTAAAATTCTCTGCCAATGAAAACAGTTTGGCATATGTCTACACCTGTCATAACATCAATTCCTACAAACTCCATAACACTAAACTCCATAATGCTAACAAAAGCTTTGTTTAAAATGCTTTTTGAATGATAATGTTTGCCAATAACAATGTTTTCTCTACCAATAGTAATGGTTTCCAAATGCTCTGCCAATAATAATGTTTGCCAAATACTCTGCCAATAACAATGTTTGCTCTGCCAATAATGTTTGCCATTAATGACAACTACACTTATAACAACAATGCCAACACAACTAGGTAAGAATTTCATGTTCATTTCTCTCTTTTTTGTTGTTGTAAGGTTAATGTGATGATATATTTGGGAGTATAAGGTCATACAACCCCCTCCAAGTCCATTATAATTGTTTGGAATAATCTATTATGCAAAGGATACTAGGAGGAGTAAAAGGGAGTACACCCTCTTAGGTTTTCCTTGTTGGTTAGGGTTTTCCTTGGGGAGTAAAAGGGCTTACGACCCCAAGGAAGCAACTCATCCAATTTGTTTAATCAAGAGATTCCATTTTCCCAATAGAAATCCACTAGTTTTCATGCATTGGAGAAATAAATTATTACATTGGTAATTGTGAAAAGTTGAGATACTGAAATTATTTTAAGTGGAATTTTACCTATATGTTATGCATGTCTCTAAACCACTAAAGCATCTCATTTGGCCAAGAAATTACTTTTTTTGTTGCAAATTTAATATACAACCATTAGGGCTGCAGAAAACTCATCATAACTTTGAATTTTACTCTCTTATCAACTGTCATAACTTGCTAAGAATTTGCCAGCATAATCTACTAGTCCTAGTGCATCTTTTGGGTGGATTTTTTGCAAGATTTGGTATCTGATTTTTCTGTTGTAATAAGACGAGATTTAGTTGAACATAGAAGTTGCAACCATGTTTGGGAAGTTGAATATGATGGTCCCTGTAAATGATATGTGAAAAATTCCTTGTGTGAGGAGGGAAATATCGAAGTTATTGTAGGTACCAACCAAGAAGGATGACCCTCCAATCATTTTGAACACCATGTATCTTGATCTGAAAATGGACAATAACCATCCTTTATATCTTTCCTTGGGCATGAATGGCCTCCACCTAAACAATTGTATGCTAGATTTTGGGGCCTCAACAAATGTCATGTATTTGAAGGTGATGGAACAACTTGGCTTATAGATGACCCAAACATATGGAAATGTGTGTGACATTGATTCTAAAAGGGTTAATTTTTATGGACTGTGTGAGAATATTGAAGTCTTCATGATTGATTTTCCACATATCAACCTCCTTATGAACATAGTAGTGATTGATGTTCTGGATGCTTGGGGGATGCTCCTATCAAGGCCAAGTTGGTCTTCTTCTCTTAGATGTTTTCTTAGCATGGATATTACCCATGCACACATTCCCATGGAGGATGGCACCTTTGATATCTTATATAGTCAAGAGCGGACTGACAAGCATGTGATGGACCCCAATGGTTATGATTACACAAGTGAGTATGAAGTTGATGTAGTTCCAAATACCATTGGTTATGATCCATGAGACTTACCTTTCATGCAGGAGGACTGCATAGATACACTACTCCCAAGGAAAGATGAGTACAAGGAAAATCTTACGGAGTTCCAAAGGAAAGAATCAAGGTCCATCCAGATATTAAAGAAAGAGGATAAATAAAGCAAAGAACATGTGAAAGCCATAAACAAATGCACTAAAAAAGGACCTCCTTCCTATCCTTACATCGAGAATGTACCTTGCATCAACTATAGTGAAGGAAGTATTTCATTCATGTGATACAAGAAGAGGGGAAATCCTAAATACGACCAAAAGGATGACGATACTTGGCTTGTTCCTTACATCATCAAGAAGAAGTTTGAAAAAGAGAAGTATTACTTGACAATTTTGGACGGGAGAAAAATTCCATTACCAGCGGATGGTATTTTTTTTGACCCTACATCCAAGGCACTTGACTTCTTCAGGGCCCAAGCCCTAGGTAAGTAGGTAGGTCATATTGATTTCCTTGCATTTTCATATTGATTGCTCATGGTATTTTAACTACATTTCATATTTCATTATTCTCTACTTGCATATTGCTTTCATCATATTACAAGTTTATTTTAGAAATTTTTGAAAAAATGCTAAAATTTCTTTTATAGATTAGTTGTCATTTTTGGTTTTGATATATATGGACAAAGGGTGATAGAACCACCCTAGATTTTATAGTTTTATGTTTCAGTGAGCCACAAGTGCACCAGGAGATATGATTGTTATCATATACTCTACAATGAGTACATGTCCCCAAGTAGGATCCAGATGTTATCCTCAACTCCTAGGGATAACTAAGAAGATGATGTCTCGAGGCCCTCAGGTTGAAGATGTGGAGTACCAAGAGACAACTTGACCAACAATGTCCACTTGCATAGATAGAAGCCCATTCACCACCATAGTTATAGATTCATCATGAGGGTATCCACCACACCAGCTTGCTTCCAGAGGACAATGGATCTTGCTCCATGAGGTACAAGCTAGGTATTATGGTGAGTTTCATTTAAATTTTTGAGGCATTTGAGTTTGTTGCATTTAAAACTGCTTCTAATTATGTAACATCTGCTTGGACATTATGTTCTTTTCCCTATTTCCCCTTGGTGGTTGACATTGTTCCCTAGTAAGTGGCCACCCTTAATGATTGGTTTTCTAATGGGAGGTCCCCTTGAAGAGTCATCATGTCATTCCCGACTATACTTTTCACTTTAGACACTTTGTTCCCCCATCTCCTTATGTTTTGGGTTTTCTAGTGTATTGACCCAAGAAGGGTTTGTCCCTCATTTCGTGGGAAGAAGAGGTTGAATGCCCAGAGGGGATATGGATAGAAACAGATAAAATCCTAATTATGAATATTCTAGATGCTCTCTCAAATAGGTCTTTGGAGCAATGAAACACTTCTCCTACAAAATCAAAGACCTGCAAAAGAAAACACATAACATAAATGCCCCACTTGATTGAGGTATTTACACAAAGTGTGTTACAAGCTAGACTATACCCCCATGGAACTATGTGTACTTATCCCTTCAAGTGATACTTTAGTACTTCCCCCCAATATAATCGATTCACCCTAGGTAGTACCCAGTGTTTGGACGTTAATTAATTAATGACAATGAATGGGCTTGGAAAAAGGATGCATTGAAAATGAAGGTGCAACACACCCTCTATAAAAGAACCAATAAATGAGACACTACTATCCCTTGTATGTTGTGAACCCCTTGCCCAAGAGTCTTTCCCCCATCCATATCATCATTTCCACATGTCTTAGAAATGGGTTCCAGTCAGGAAACACTCCTTGAGCTAGGGGACGATTCACCCAATAGGTCACATTGTCAAGCTTTCCATACCCAATCTTAGCAAGTTGAATAGGGTCTTTAAGAACTTATTTGTTTTGATTAGGTGGTTTTTGATGCACATGATTAGGTGGATCTTTTGTTTACTTTATTTACTCATCATGATTAGGGTTTCTGTTGTGCAAAATCAAATTTTGAATTGTAAAGGGGAAAAGTAAGGGTTGTTTTCCCATTAATTTGTCGTTTACCCTAGGTTTTTTGGAAAAAAATGTTATTAGAGGTTTTTGTATAAATATAGATCATTTCTATCTCATTTGATATAGCTCTCCCATTGTGAGAAGACTACATTGGCTGAAATTTGTGCCGTACTTGGGAGATTATCTCTATGTCTCTTGGTTACATTAGATTGTGATGATTTTTCTTATGCTATTGGATGGATGGATGATGTGTCATCTCTCTTGGAGACTTGTTCTTTCTCTATGGTGGATTTTCCTTGGTGAATTAGAATTTCATCTTGTTAATGCTTGAACTAGGTAAGCATTTCATGTTCATTTCTTTATTTTCTTGGTTATAAGGTTAATGTGATGATCTATTGGGGAGTGTAAGGACATACAACCCCCTCCAAGTCCATTATAATTTTCTGGAATAATCTAATGTGCAAAGGATACTAGGAGGAGTAAAATGGATTACACCCTCCTAGGTTTTCCTTGTTGGTTAGGGTTTTCCTTGGGGAGTAAAAGGGTTGAAAAACCCAAGGAAGTAACTCATCCAAATTGTTTAATAAAGAGACTCCATTTTCCCAATAGAAAGCCACTATTTTTCATGCATTGGAGAAATAAATTATTGCATTGGTAATTGTGAAAAGTTGAGATATTGAAATTATTTCAAGTGGAACTTAACCTATATGTTATGCATGTCTCTAAACCACTTAGGCATCTCATTTGGCCAAGAAAGTATTTTTTTTGTTTCAAATTTAATATACAGCTACTAGGGCTATAGAAAACTCATCATAACTTTGAATTTTACTCTCTTATCAATTGTGAGAATTTGCTAATGATTTGCAAGCATAATCTACTAGTCCTAACACATCTTTTGGGTGAAGTTTTTGCAAGTTTTGGTGGCTGATTTTTCTGTTGTAACAATTTTTTTTCTACAACCATAAGGATCCAAGTATATCTCTGTAACACTTTTCTATAACAAGCTTACATTGATGTGAAAGTCTATGCTTTTATACTTCAGTTTTACTTGTGTTTACTAGCTTATCTCCTGCATCATTTGTTAGAATTTTAGCATCTTGTTTAGCAGATCTAATAAGCATTTCTTTGTTGATATATATCTTTGTTGATTGTTTCAAATAGGGAAAACAAGCTTAACTGGCTAGTCCACTTAACATATAGCTAGCATACTCATTATTTTTTGTGTCTTGGGTGTGTAACATTATCATCCACATGTACTCAAACTTCTTGCAACCATTGACCACTACCGAGACTCGTTTCCAAGATAATTCCAATTTAGAAACTTAAACTATAGGTGCATGCATTCATAAGTATCTCTTTCCATCTCACTTCCTCCTAGGGTCACCTTGGATTCCCCCCTTGAGGTGATCACTTCACCTCTAAAGTGGCGAGAATACCTATCCGATGTGACAATGGGTAGGTATTCTCTTATTTGTCTCCATATTGTGGATTGAATTAGGTTTTTCCTTTAAACAAAAGGGAGTCAGGCCTTGATTTACGAATTTGTTAGTAAAAACCACAAACCAAAATCCGAGGTGTGAATAAAGGATGACGAGATATCCAAATAAATTTTATTAAATAAGAGGCAGTTCAAGCCGGTTAACTTCAGTTCATTGAACTAAATCAACCCTAACTACTCAAATTACTCATCAAACGATATAAATAAGAAACAGACAACCAATGTTGGGTGGAAAAAAATTAAGATATGTATGCAACAAGCCTTGTGATGTGCATCCTTATCTCTGCTTGAGCATCGATTCCCTCGTTACATATTTTCAAAGATGCATCTTTTTTTATGCTCTTATTAATCCCATTGTTCTCTATGGCTTAGAGGCTTTGAATCTCGACCTAAGATTTGTAAATTGTTCTTATGTGGAAAGAGTTTAGACCATTAATTTCTAGCGTATAATATGTTGGAAACGGCCCATTCCCTAAATACCATTCATATAGTATAATATGTTGGAAACAGTCCATTCCATTTATAGCGTTCATATAGAGTTTGGAGCTCACCTGATTATTATGAGTATTAAGAGTAATTAGGATTATTTCTTCATAGGCTCAAATCTCTTAATGACCTAACCTTTGGATGGTGGAGATATCCTTACTTGGATCCTTGTTCTTCTAACAACGTTTCCTCTTGTAACTTTTGGGGCATAGACAATTCCTACATTTGGAGGCCTCTACTCTATGATTTGTGATATCTCCATTGATTTTCTTCCTCCCTTTAATGAATTCTTTGTATGATCCTCCTTGCCTCCTACCATGAAAGGAAAGATTATTAGGGTGATTAGTGAAGAAATCCATATTTTATCCAAGTGAGTTGTTTCTCTTTCTCTCAACCTCTTAGCCCTAAGATAGATTTCTACTTAGAACATTTGTTACAAATCACTAATGGTATTATCGTTTTCTTGGGTTGTTCACAACAACATTTGTCACATGATCTTAGTATCCCTCTAGGCTAGTTGAGGGTGCATTCTCACTGGCTATGAGTTAAAACAAAACACCATATCCATTGAGAAGAAGAAACTTATAGACTATGTAAACAACATATTTTTCCATTTTTATCCAATTTCAAACCATAATGCTTTCCCTCATCATCATTTTTATTTATAAATATCACAAGATATGATGGATTGCATTTTAAATCTTTTCTTCTTTATATGATTAATTTAGGGAAGGGTTTATGAAATTATTTGTGATTTTTAGTGATTACTAAGAGTTGTTTACTGGAATGCATGTCATGAACAAATTTTACTAAAATATTCTGTAGCATGTGTCCCCATCTCATACTCAATAGGAACATGACTGAATATAGAAGTGGTTTCAAGTAATTGTAGCAACTTGAAGAGTACAGGTCAAACTTGTGTTTGCAAACTTGAAATCTTTGTTTGTTGGCATTTCAAATTTACACTAGAATAGACAAATTGCTTTTGAGTCATTAGAATGGATATGTTTTACTTTAAATATAATTTAGAATTTAATGTGGATTTGATTAAGTCAATTCAGGAATCTTGTTTCGTACATATAGTACATAGTGCCTCGCAAGTTTATAGAACCCCAGGTTGATAAATTGAATGAACTAGTGGATTCAAATTACCCATGTCCCTTAGGAAAGGTAATTAAAAATAATGCCATTTTTTACGTCGTTGTCGAGGAGGCACTAAAGAGATTGGATATCTGTTTTGCATTGATTTAGGAGACAACACATGATTATGATATTATCTTAGGGAATTGTCGAAAAAACTTTTGCTAACCCCCATCCTAAGTGTTATGCATTGTGACATACTAAGATGCATAAAAATAATTAGAGATGCTCAGGGAGATTTTAATGGTGTAGTAGGAGACACCCATAATATTAAAACACTGACATGCAAAATTGTAGCATGAAACCCATAGGATATTTCAGAAGAGTAACCATCCTATTAAACAAATTGCACCCCATACAACAACTAGCCATCACCAATTTTATTCTACATCATTTTATCCCCAACTCCTAAGGATAACTAAGGAGATGATGTCTCGAGGCCCTTAGGTTGCAGACATGGAGTACCCAGAGACAACCTGACCAACAATGTCCACTTGCATAGATAAAAGCACACTTCACCACCATAGTTCCAAATTCATCATGAGGGTATCCACCACACGAGCTTGCTTTCGGAGGATATTGTATCTTGATCCATGAGGTACAAGCCAGGTATTATGGTGAGTGTCATTTCAATATTTGAGGTATTTAGGTTTGTTTCATTTAAAACTGCTTTTGATTATGTAGCATCTGCTTGGACATTATGCACTTTGCCATGTTTCACCTTGGTGGTTGACATTGTGCCCTATTAAGTGGTCACCCTTAGGGATTGGTTTGCTACTAGGAGGTTCCATTGATGATTCATCATTCCATTCTCACCCATACTTGTCACTTTCCACACTTTCCATACTTGTCATGTTTCCAAAGATGCCAAAACGTTTCCCTAAAGGGGTGATATCATGATTTTTCTGGGGTTTTTGTTCTGCAAAATCAAATTTTAAATTGTAAAGGGGGAAAGTAAGGGTTGTTTTTCCCTTACTTTATGGTTTACCCTAGGTTATTTTGACAAAATATTATTAGATGTTTTTTTATAAATAGAGATCATTTCTATCTCATTTGATATAGATCTCCCATTGTGAGAAGACTACATTGGCTGAATTTTGTGCCCTACTTGGGAAATTCTCTCTATCTCTCTTGGTTACATTAGCTTGTGATGGTTTGCCTTATGTTATTGGATGGATGGATGATGTGTCATCTCTCTTAGAGACTTGTTCTTGCTTTATCGTGGATTTTCCTTGGTCAATTAGGGTTTCATCTTGTTAATGCTTCAATGAAGTAAGGATTTCATGTTCATTGCTCTCTTTTCTTGGTTGTAAGGTTAATGTGATGATATATTTGGGAGTATAATGGAATACAAACCCCTCCAAATCCATTTTATTGTTTGGAATAATCTACTGTGCAAAGGATACTAGGAGGAGTAAAAGCAATTACACCCTCCTGGGTTTTCCTTGTTGGTTAGGGTTTTCCTTGGGGAGTAAAAGGACTTATGATCCCAAGGAAGTAACTCATATAAATTGTTTAATCAAGAGACTCCATTTTCCCAATAGAAAGCCACTAGTTTTCATGCATTGGAGAAATAAATTATTGCATTGGTAATTTTGAAAAGTTGAGGAAACTCATCATAACTTTGAATTTTACTCTCTTATCATCTGTCATAATTTGCTAAGAATTTGCCAGCATAATCTACTAGTCCTAGCGCATCTTTTGGGTGTATTTTTTGCAAGTTTTGGTAGCTGATTTTTCTGTTGTAATAAATTGTTTTCTATAGACATAAGGATGCAAGTATATATCTGCAAAACTTGTATACAAAATCCGTTCATTGATGTTAAAGTCGATGCTTTTTTACTTGAGTTGTACTAGTGTTTACTAGCATATCTCCTGCATAATTTGTTATACCTTTAGCATTTTGTTTAGTAGCTCTAATAATTATTTCTTTATTGATATATATCTTTGTTGACTACTCCAAATAGGGAAAACAAGCTTAAATATTTTGTCCATTTAAAATATGTCTTGTATACTTGATGTTTCTTATGTCTAAGGCAGGTACCATCATCATCCACATGTACTCAAAATTATTGGAAACCATTGTCCACTACCAAGAATCATTTCCAAGCTACTTTCCATTTAGAAACTTGACCTATAGGGGAATCCATTCATAAGTATCACTTTCCATCCCACTTCCTCCCTAGGGTCACCTAATATTCCTCTCTTGAGGTGATCACTTCACCTCTAAAGTGATGGGAATACCTACTTGAGGTGACAGTGAGTAGGTATTCTCCTAGTTTTCACCATCTTGTGGATTGGGTTGTGATTTTCCAAATCCTGTGTGATAACATTTTGGGGTCGTTTCAAGAGAGTATTTTGAATCCTATTTCATTCCCTAAGGAAATCTTGGCAAGATGCCATCACAAAGCCTTTACCCCTAGCTTGTCGAGTGAATCCACTTGGAGGATGTTCCCCTTCCACCCTTAATGAGCCCTTCTTGAAGCTCATATGGCGACTCCACCTTCCTAGAATCCATCTTACATTAATACTTTCCCCCCTGGGAGATTCAAAACTTTTAAGGTTTACCGAATAAGGCCTCCTCTCAAGTCTCCTGTTGTTAAGACCCTTTTCCAAGGTACCCTTCCCCTTGCTCCAATGGCTCACCCTTGGGAAAAATATCTCTACGATACCTTGAACATGTCTACCATTCCTGGATATCCCAATACCATGTTGAAAGAGTCTCATAAATGGTTGCCAAAATTTTCAAGAAGTATTGTGATCATTATTGAGAATCATCTCTATGCCATGGGCCGAGACATGGATAATGCACAAGTGTAACATGAGGATGTAGCAATGAATATACTAGCCTCATCGTTAACTGAAGATGCTCATATGTGGTTCAAAGGCTTACCTGAAAATCACATAACATCTTATGAATAATTTTCCAAGTTATTCAAGAACAAATGGACAATGAAGAAAGACAATGAAATGCTTGTAGCATATTTTAATCAGATAAAGAAGAAGGGAAATGAAATAGTAAATGAATTTTAAAATAAGATTGACATATTGTACAGTCAACTCTTGATATATATACATCCTACAACTATGGTTATTTGTCTCCTTTACATGAATTCATTCGATGGGAAATTTCATTTTATTCTCAAGGACAAGAATCTCACCACCTTAGCACACGCCAAAGAGTGCAGTGCATAAATTGAAGATAACCTCCTTGACTCAAAGCTTGATCCTTTCCAGTATACTTGTACCAAGGTAGAGACAAAGACTAAGGCTTCCAGTAGCAGTACTCAAGATCCAATTACTCTTTTGACTCGGAAGATAGATCATATGAGTACTTAGTTTGTCCAATATCATAATCAAATCATGGGTCAATTAACCATTGTGGAAAGGAATCAATCTTCCTATAGACCTCAGTTTTATAGACAACAGAGAGATGCCACAGGTTGGAAACCAAGGCCTCAACAAGAGGCAAGGGACCCTGATACATTGAACGTGGTTGGAATGGTCAACACAGAGAAGATATCACATAGGAACATATTGATGAGGCCAGAAGAAAGAGGGAAAGAGAGGGAAGACTCTGGGTGTTAAACTGGTTGACAGATGATCATAGAAAGAAATTGAGGAAGAGGGAATTTTTGACATACACTATAAGAAATAAAACTTCAATTCATCCATCACAACCTTCTAGTCCGCCTTATCCAGAAGCAATTGCACCTCCTCCATTTATAGAGAAGGTGGTCCCAACACTTCCACCTCCATTACATTAGTTTCTTCCCAAGACAACTCCAAAAGAATATGAGATTTAATTGAACATAGATGTTGCAACCATGTTTGGGAAGTTGAATATGATGGTCCCTGTAACATAGATGTGAAAAATTCCTTCTCTAAGGAGGAAAATATTGAAATTATTACACATACCAACTAATAAGGAAGACCCTCCAATCATTTTGAACACCATGTATCTTTATCAGAAAAGGGACAATAACCCTCCTTTCTATCTTTCCTTGGGCATGAATGGCCTCCGCCTAAACAATTGTATGCTAGATTTCGAGGCCTCAAGAAATCTCATGTATTTGAAGGTGATGGAACAACTTGGATTAAATATGACCCGACTATATGGAAAAGTGTGTGTTCTCCATGTCAAGAACCTCACTGAGAGGATGAATGTCCCCAACAATATGAAGACTCTCTTGACAGTATAAACTTCATGGATATGATCAATAAATTCCAAGAGGAAGAGGTCACACAGGAACAGAACGATGAGGCTAGAAGAAAGGGGGAAAGAGAGGGAAGACTTTGGGTGTTAAACCTATTCATAGATGATCAGAGAAAGGAATTAAGGAAGAGGGAATTTTTGACATACACTAGAAGAAATAAATCTTTAATTCCTCCATCACAACCTTCCACTCCACCTCAGCCAGAAGCAATTGCTCCTCCCCTATTTACAGAGAAGGTGGTCCCACTACTTCCACCTCCATTACATTAGTTTCTTCCCAAGACAAATTCAAAAGAAGACAATATTTAGTTGAACATAGACGTTGTAGTCATGTTTGGGAAGTTGAATATGACAGTCCTTGTAACAGAGATGTGAAAAATTCCTTCTGTGAGGAGGGAAATATTAAAGTTATTACAGGTACCAACCAAGAAGGAGGACCCTCCAATAATTTTGAAAACCTTGTATCTTGATCGGAAAAGGGATAATAAACATCCTTTCTATCTTTCCTTGGGCATGAATGACCTATGCCTAAACAATTATATGCTAGATTTATGGGCCTCAACAAATGTCATGTCTTTGAAGGTGATGGAACAACTTGGCTTAAATATGACCTGACCATATGGAAATGTGTGTGGCATTTATTCTAATAGGGTTAAGGTTTATGGACTGTGTGAGAATATTGAAGTCTTCTTGATTGATTTTCCACATATCGACCTCCTTATGAACATAGTAGTGATTGATGTTCTGAATGATTGGGGGATTCTCCTATCAAAGAGTTGGCCTGTTTCTCTTGGATGTTTTCTTAGCATGGATCTTACCCATGCACACATTCCCATGGATGATGACACCTTTGATATCTTATATAGTCAAGAGAGGACTGACAAGCATGTGATGGACCCCAATGGTTCTGATTACAGAAGTGAGTGTGAAATTGATGCGGTTCCAAATACCATTGAGTATGATCCATGAGACTTACCTTTCATGGAGGAGGACTGCATAGATACACTACTCCCAAGGAAAGAAGAGTACAAGGAAAATCTTACAGAGTTCCAAGGGAAAGAATCAAGGTCCATCCAGATATTAAAGAAAGAGGATAAATAAAGCAAAGAACATGTGAAATCCATAAAAAAATGTAGTAAAAAAGGACCTCCTTCCTATCCTTACATCGAGAATATACCTTGCATCAACTATACTGAAGGAAGTATTTCATTCATGTGATACAAGAAGAATGGAAATCCTAAATATGAACAGAAGGATGACGACATGTCGCTTGGTCCTTACATAATCAAGAAGAAGTTTGAAAAATAGAAGTATTACTTGACAAATTTGTAAGGAAGAAAATGTCATTACTAGTGGATGGTCTTTTCTCTGACCCTACATCCATGGCACTTGACTTCTTCAGGGCCTGGGCCCCAAGTAAGTAGGTAGGTCATATTTCTTTCCTTGCATTTGCATCTTGATTTCTCATGGTAGTTTAACTACATTTCATATTTCATTTTTCTCTACTTGCATATTGCTTTCATCATATTACAAGTTTAGTTTAGAAATTTTTGAAAAATTGTTAAAATTTATTTTCTAGATTAGTTGTCATTTTTGGTTTTGATATATATGGACAAATAATGATAGAACCACCCTATATTTTACAGTTTTATGTTTAAGTGAGCCACAGGTCTGTCATGCACTCTATAAAAAGTACATGTCCCCAAGTAGGAGCTAGATGTTATCCTCAACTCCTAGGGATAACTATGGAGATGGTGTCTTGAGGCCGTCAAATTGCAATCGTGGAGTACCAAGAGACAACTTGACCAACAATGTCCACTTGCATAGATAGAATCCCACTTCACCACCATAGTTCCATATTCATCATGAGGGTATCCACCACACTAGCTTGCTTCCAAAGGACATTGGATCTTTCTGCATGAGGTACAAGCCAGGTATTATGGTGAATACCATTTAAATTTTTGAGGCATTTGTGTTTGTTGCATTTAAAACTTCTTTTTATTATGTAACGTCTGTTTGGACATTATTTTCTTTTCCTTATTTCCCCTTGGTGGTTGACATTGTTTCCTAGTAAGTGGCCACCCTTCAGGATTGGTTTTCTATTGGGAGGTCCCCTTGAAGAGTCATCACGTCATTCCCAACCATACTAGTCAGTTTCCACACTTTTTTCCCCCATCTCCTTATCTTTTGGGTTTTCCAGTGTCTTGAACCAAGAAGGGGTTGTCCCTCATTTCATGGGAAGAAGGGGCTGAAGGCCCAAAGGGGAGATGGCTAGAAAAAGATAAAAACCTAATTATGAATCTTTCAGATGCTCTCCCAAATAGGTCTTGAGAGAAATGAAACTCTTCTCCTAAAAAATCAAAGACCTGCAAAATCAAACACATAACACAAATGTCCCACTTGATTGAGGGATTTGCACAAAGTCTGTTACAAGCTAGACTATACCCCCACGGAACTATGTGTACTTATCCCTTCAAGTGACACTTTGGTACTGCCCCCCAAGATAATTTATTCACCCTAGGTAGTACCCGGTGTTTGGAGCTTAATTAATCTATGGAAATGAATGGGCTTGGTAAAAGGATGCATTGAAAATGAAGGTGCAACACACCCTCTACAAAGTCACCCATAAATGAGACACTACTATCCATTGTATGTCATGAACCCTTTGCCCAAGAGTCTTTCCCCCATACATATCATCTTTTTCGCATGTCTTAGAAAGGGGTTCTACTCAGGAAACACTCGAGCTAGGGGAGGATTCACCCAATAGGTCACATTGTCAACCTAAACATACCCAAACTTAGCAAGTTGAATAGGATCTTTGAGCACTTATTTGTTTTGATTAGGTGGTTTTTGATGCACATGAATAGGTGAATCTTTTATTGACTTGATTTACTCATCATGATGCATTTGACTTGAGATCCCTAGAGGGTGTACTCATTGTCTTTACAAGACCTTGTTTGGTGGAAAAATTTGGAAGAATAAGCCTAGATTGGGGTTCCTTGGGTATTGAATCCCATCAGTTGAATACCATGTCTTACACTTTGGATTGTGAGGACATCCTTTGGAGGCTTGGGATATTCCTTGGAGGACCTCACCCATGCCCCTACTAGCCCAATGTTTTGTCTTTGGAGGCAAAACCTTCCACTTTGAAGGCTTGATGTCATGAATGGGCTGGTTTGGTGGTGATGAGGACACATGGCATCATTTGATGAGGAAGAACACCTTGACTTGGTGGAGAGGTCCCTAGAACCTTGGAATATGGCCTTTGGAGGTCCAACGTTTCATCCCCAAGCTCAACGAATTTCCAAAGATGCCAAAACGTTTCCCTAAGACGCCATGGTTTTTCTGGGGTTTATGTTGTGAAAAATCAAATTTTAAACTGTAAAGGGGAAACGTAAGGGTTGTTGTCCCCTTAATTTGTGGTTTACCCTAGGGTTTTTGGAAAAAATGTTATTAGAGGTTTTTGTATAAATAGAGATCATTTCTATCTCATTTGATATAGCTATCCCATTGTGAGAAGACTACATTGGCTGAAATTTGCACCCTAATTGGGAAATTATATATATATATATATATATATATATATATATTGGTTACATTAGATTGTAATGGTTTTTATTATTCTATTGTATGGATGGATGGTGTGTCAGCTCTCTTGGAGACTTGTTCTTGCTTTAGGGTGGATTTTCCTTGGTGAATTGGAGTTTCATCTTGTTAATGCTTCAAATAGGTAAGCATTTCATGTTCATTGCTCTCTTTTCTTGGTAGTAAGGTTAATGTGATGATCTCTTGGGGAGTATAAGGACATACAACCCCCTCCAATTCCATTATATTTGCTTGGAATAATCTACTATGCAAAGGATACTAGGAGGAGTAAAAGGGATTACACCCTCCTAAGTTTTCCTTGTTGGCTAGGGTTTTCCTTGGGGAATAAAAGGGATGAAAACCCCAAGGAAGTAACTCATCCAACTTTTTTAATCGACAGAATCCATTTTCCCAATAGAAAGTCACTAGTTTTCATGCATTGGAGAAATAAATTATTGCATTGGTAATTATGAAAAGTTGAGATATTGAAATTATTTTAAGTGGAACTTAACCTATATGTTATGCATGTCTCTAAACCACTAAGGATTCTCATTTGGCCAATAAAGTCTTCTTGTTGTTAAATATTTAATATAAAATCACTAGGGCTACAAAAAACTCATCATAACTTTGAAATTTATTCTCTTATCAACCGTGAGAATTTGCTAAGGATTTGCAAGCATAATCTACTAGTCCTAGCGCATCTTTTGGGTGGATTTTTTGCAAGTTTTGGTGGCTGATTTTCTATTGTAACAAATTTTTTTCTACAGCCATAAGGATCCAAGTACATCTCTATAACACTTTTCTATAACAACCTTACATTGATGTGAAAGTCTATGCTTTTATACTTCAGTTGTACTTGTGTTTACTAGCTTATCTCCTGCATCATTTGCTAGAATTTTAGCATCTTGTTTAGCAGATCTAATAAGAATTTATTTGTTGATATATATCTTTGTTGATTGTTTCAGATATGGGAAAAAATATTAAATGGATTTTCCAATTAACATAGATATTGTATACTCGTTGTTTTTTGTGTCTTGGGCATGTATCATCATCATCCGTAGGTACTCAAACTTCTTGGAAACCATTGACCACTACCGAGACTCATTTCCAAGATAATTAACATTTAGAAACATGACCTATAGGGGCATCCATTCATAAGTATCACTTTCCATATCACTTATCCCCTAGGGTCACCTAGGATTCCCCCCTTGAGGTGATAAATTCACCTCTAAAGTGACGAGAATACCTATCTGAGGTGACAGTGGGTAGGTATTCTCCTATTTGTCTCCATCTTGCAGATTGGATCGAGATTTGCCTAAACTACAACCTGTGTGATAACACATCACATGTTTTCATAAGCTCTCCAACCATAGAATCTCTTGGAAGGAAAGAGGCTTTACATTATCAAAAGAATTATATTCGAGAGCCTAACTTCTTTGTTGATTATCTAGAATCTATGGTGTTTTGGAGAAAATATTTTTTAAACATAGCTAATGAAGGAGATGGTTCTAACTTGAAAAAATCTGTTACATTTGAATTTATTATCCAAGAGTCAGATGGCATGATTCAAATGAAGAACATCCCACCTTCTATCTTGCCTAAATTTGGTGGCTTGGCAAGTGAATATCAGGACACATTCCTCTTCAATTTTTGATGTCCTATGTCGAAGTTATGGATACTCCTCTCATTCCCAAAACCTTAAGTTATTTCTAGCCACCCTGAAGGAAGTAGCACTTTGTTGGTTCATGGGGTTGGAGTGAATAATATTGACACATGGGAAGAGATGAGGAAAATATTCTTAAGGAAGCATCAAGATTATTTTAAGGAAAGGAATATTCGAGAAGAAATATTCAAAATGACCCAAAAGGATGATGGAATCCTAGAGGACTATGTTGAGAGGTTTTAATACAATTTTCTACAATCAATGTAGAACAAGCTATACCCAAATACTTTGCATATTATTATCCTCGGGGGAATTAAAGGTGATTGTATAAGTGTATTGAATCTCATGGGAGATGGAGATATCTCTAAAATGACATATAAAATAATTTGTGAACTATGTAGATTCTACTCCTGTGGAAATGAAAAATATGGGAAAGGTATCAGAGATATAGTTTCAAAAATCACAAGGTCATATAAAGGAGGGGTCACTAGGGATGAGTAGGGACACCCATTAGAAAATTTCAAGATTGATATCCTTAGTTCATTAAGATATCAATTAGATACCATGCAATCTAGAAAGAATAAAGAAGAGGCAAATTTGGCATTATCCATTTACTGTTCGAAACGTCAAAAGAAGAACCCTATATGAGAATGCCTTCTGAACAGTATAGAGACATGTGTTATCTATGAGAAAAATCATGCATCTAGAAACTACCCTTCCTTGCTGGAGATTAAGGCAGTATATCAAGGGGATAATGAGGAAACTAAAAAAATATTCTCTATATCCTAGAAACAACAATGGCCACCATGACCACGAGGTATGACACAATATCCATCCCAGTTTTTTGTTCCATATCAATATTCACTTCAAATTTGGTACTCATCTATACCATGTAAAAAATGGTCTTCTCAAGCTTAAAACCAAACTTGTTAACAAGGTTGGAGAGGACCTTCATATTTTGGAAACTTTCCTCAACAAATCCAATAGTACCCCCCTTAGACACATCCTCCAATCCAATACCCACAACACTTACAACTACCATCCAATCAACATCCTTAAAAATCACCATATATACATTCCCAACCCATGCCTAACCCAAATAATAAAGTAGCCCAACCCACCTACAATTATGAGCTACCTCCTTTCCCTACCTACTTCATTTTCCCTCGTGTATTGTAAATATGTTCACTTATTCTTGGGAAAAGTGATTAATGATTAGATTAATCCCATTATCCCAGAACAAGATGGTGAGGATATCCCATTGAATTGGATGATCACATTTCCAACCCTTATTCTACACACAAGCCACTACCCCATGGAGTTCTATCCAACCACACTTAGTAGAATCAATCCAAACTCCTTCATATCCAGAAATATTATGCATAGACAAATCCACCACACAACCAAAATTTGACTTTCTAGGAGAATTGAGAAATGTATGTGTCAAAATTCTTTATTTCAGGCTATTAAAGATGTCTTGATTTATGCCAAGGTTGTTTGAGAACTCTTCCCAAGAAAATCAGGAAGGAAAAAGAAGGACCCTGAAACTATCCATGTGATTGGGAAATTGTCCAATTTGTTGTTAGGAAAAAATTTCATGGCTAAATATGTATATCTAGGAAGTCCAGTTGTTAATGTTAATATCAATAACACTTCCATCCCAAACTCCTTTATTGACCTAGGGGAAACCAACAATGTTATGACCAAGGAGACAATGGAAAAACTCAAACTACCTAATCTACGTTCAACTCCTATGATTCTTTAGTTAGCTGATAGGCATACTATGAAATGAGAGGGAGTCTTGGAAGATGATGTTGTTTCTGTGTATTTCTGGGAGTATATGGAATACATCATGATATTGCAACCAAAAGATAACCTAGGGGGATACCCATTAATTTTGGGAAGACCTTATTTATCCACTATTGATGCACATATTGTTTATAGGTAAGGATATATGATTGTTTTTCATAGGAATTCCACGAAAATGATTACTCTCTTTCTCTCTTCTAAACCTTCTTATGATCTAGAAAACCCCTCTTGGATAGAAGACAGCGATGAAGAGACTATCCAACATGTTCTGACTTTGGAAAAAGCCTATAATTTTAGAAAAAATACCAAGGATGATCTAATTTTCACTTTCATTACATATCCTCATACAATTATCCATCCAACTGCATGTCCTCATACAGTTAGCCATAAAAAATATCCATCTCTGGGACATATTCTAAGAAGTTATTCTCAGGAAACATGCTCATTCGTTGAGTTGGAACGCAAATTTTACTTTGTGATTCCTTTAGATGACATATCTCAGAATCATATTACACTAGTTGAGACCCACCCGAGAAAAACATTGAATGTTATCTCCAAACTAGAACCTTCTTAACAATATCAACTCATCAATATGTTGCAAAAGCACAATAGTGGATTTGCTTAGGATTATACTGACATGAAAGGGGTCCATCCCAATTTATGTACTCATCACATATATATTAAGGAAGACTCTCAAGCTGTTAGTAAACCTTAATGAAGAATGAACCCTTCTTTGAGGGACATAGTGAAAAAGGAATAACAAAATTTGCTCAATGTAAACTTTATTTATCCCATCTCTGATAGTAAGTGGGTCTCACCCCTGGTAATTATGCCAAAAAAGAATGGGAAGTTGTGTGTGTGAATTTAATGTAGAGAAATAAATAAGTCCACTCAAAAATATTACTTCCCTTTTCCATTCATTGATTAAGTCCTAGATACCTTGGATTGAAAGAAATGTTTCTCTTTTCTTTATTGATTCAATGGTTATAACCAAATTCAAATTTCCCTTTAGGCCCAAGACAAGACTACCTTCACCCACCCTTAGGGAATTTATGCCTATCAAGTGCTACCATTCGGGTTGTGCAATTCCCTCGCCACTTTCCAAAGGAAAGTCCTTGAAAACACTCCTTGAGCTAGGGGACGATTCACCCAATAGGTCACATTGTCAACCTTCCCATACCCAAACTTAGAAAGTTGAATAGGGTCTTTGAGCACTTATTTTTTTTGATGAGGTGGTTTTTGATGCACATAGTGGATATTTTATTGACTTCATTTAATCATCATGATGAATTTGACTTGAGATCCTTGGAGGGTGTATTCATTGTCTTTGCAGGACCTTGTTTTGTGGAAAAATTTGGAAGAACAAGCCTAGCTTGGGCTTACTTGGGGTGCGAAGCCCACTGGTTGGATACCATGGCTTACACTTTGGATTGTGAGGAAATCCTTTGGAGTCTTGGGATATGCCTTGGAAGACCTCACCCATGCCCCTACTATCCCAATGTTTTGTCTTTGGGGGCCAAACCTTCCACTTTGAGGGCTTGGCGTCATGCATGGGATAGGGTTTGGTGGTGATGAGGACACATGAAATAATTTGATGAGGAAGAACGCCTTAAATTGGTGGAGAGGTCCCTAGAACCTTGGAAGAAGGCATTTGAAGGTCCAACATTTCATCCCCAACCTCTACGAATTTCCAAAGATGACAAAATGTTGCCCTAAAGGGGTGATATCTTGCCTTTTCTGGGGTTTCTATTGTGAAAAATAAAATTTTAAATTGCAAAGGGGAAAAGTAAGGGTTGTTGTCCCCTTAATTTGTGGTTTACCGTAGGGTTTTTCAAAAAAATGTTATTAGAGGTTTTTGTATAAATAGAGATCATTTCTATCTCATTTGATATAGCTCTCCCATTGTGAGAAGACTACATTGGCTGAATTTTGCACCCTACTGGGGAAATTTTCTCTATATATATTGGTTACATTAGATTGTGATGGTTTTTATTATGCTATTGTATGGATGGATGATGTGTCATCTCTCTTGGAGACTTGTTCTTGCTTTATGGTGGATTTTCCTTGGTGAATTAGGGTTTCATCTTGTTAATGCTTCAACTAGGTAAGCATTTCATGTTCATTGCTCTCTTTTCTTGGTTGTAAGGTTAATGTGATGATCTCTTGGGGGGTATAAGGACATACAACCCCCTCCAAGTTCATTATAATTGTTTGGAATAATCTACTCTGTAAAGGATACTAGGAGGAGTAAAAGGAATTACACCCTCCTAGGTTTTCCTTGTTGGTTAGGGTTTTCCTTGGGGATTAAAAGGGATGAAAACCCCAAGGAAGTAACTCATCCAATTTTTTGAATCAAAAAACTCCATTTTCACATTATAAAGACACTATTTTTCATGCATTGGAGAAATAAATTATTGCATTGGTAATTGTGAAAAGTTGAGATATTGAAATTATTTTAAGTGGAACTTAACCTATATGTTATGCATGTCTCTAAACCACTAAGGCCTATCATTTGGCCAAGAAAGTCTTATTGTTGTTGCAAATTTAATATAGAACTACTAGGGCTGTAGAAAACACATCATAACTTTGAATTTTACTCTCTTATAAACCATGAGAATTTGCTAAGAATTTGCGAGCATAATCTACTAGTCCTAATGCATCTTTTGGGTGGATTTTTTACAAGTTTTGGTGGCTGATTTTTCTGTTGTAAAAACTTGTTTTCTACATCCATAAGGATCCAACTATATCTCTGTAACACTTTTCTATAACATCCTTATATTGATGTGAAAGTATATTCTTTTATACTTCAGTTGTACTTGTGTTTACTAGCTTATCTCCTATATCATTTGTTAGAAATTTAGCATCTTGTTTAGCAAATCTGATAAGAATTTCTTTGTTGATATATATATATATATATATTTGTTGATTGTTTCAAATAGGGAGAACACACTTAATTGGCATGTGCACTTAAAATATATATTGTATACTCGTTTTTTTTTGTGTCTTGGGCATGTACCATCATCATCCACATGTACTCAAACTTCTTGGCAACCATTGACCACTACCGAGACTCATTTCCAAGATAATTCCCATTTAGCAAATTGACCTATAGGGTCATCCATTCATGAGTATCACTTTTGTAACACCTCAAGGTTGAGCCCCTACTGAATTGTAATTATGTTTATAGGTTGGTGAGCCAAGTTTTTATAAGCTAAAGACTATATGTTTATTAGGTTAGAGAATCTAGATGCTTAAGGCCATGAGCCTGATTTTTGTATATGTAAATGTACATATCATTAATAAAATTACACTGTTGTGTGTAGAGTAACCACGAAGAAAGAGTTATGGGGGACTAAGCTCCGCTAGGTAGGGTAAGGGAGGGGGCTAAGTGTTTAGGCATAGGGGCTAAGCTAGAGGGATTACCTCTAAGGGAATATTATTTTATTATTATTTTCTAAAGGCTAAGGTGGACATGATCGGTGTTGTCCTAAGTTCCTGGGAAAAGGAATGAGTGCTAAGTGGAACTAATGCAGCTATAGGAGGGAAGGTGTTGACCTGGGTGCATGCAGTTATAGCTGGGAAAGCTAGCTCGTTGGGGGGTTCACTTCCGATTCTTACACCACTCCTGATTCTCATGTCCTTGGCCAGTCTCACCATCCTCACAACCCTTACGATTCCTGCAAGTCATCCATCCTTCCCTATTCACCATTGATTCACATAGTGAACCTTTTTCTCCATCATCGACCTCTGCATATAGAATACACCTTGGGAACCTATCGTCTTAATTGAGTTATCCCGCGTGTCTCCTGTGAAGTCAACACACCCTGTAACTTCTTGAGCCGTGTTGTGTCTTAATTGTTGGTTGTTGCAACCCACATAATTCCTTGATTGAGTGTACCTTGCTTCCATCATATGATATTTACTAATCCTTGTTGTTGCCTTCACCTTACTGGAACTAACTTAGAAGCTGGAATGAAGAAGTAGGTTGTCAGGCCTGTGGTTTGAAGAAGCAGGTTGTCAGACTTGTGGTTTGAAGAGGTGGGTTGTCAGGCCCTTGGAATTAAGAAGTAGGTTTATAGGCTTGAAAGCAACTCTCTCCAAGTGAGAGAGGTTGATGAGGAAGTGATTTACCAGAGGGAACCCAATTGCAACTATAGTGCTCAGAGAATTCATGTATGAACTGTTGTTGAAGCCCTGGAAGGGAAGTGGGTTAGCCAAAGGACTGTTGAGCAGAGAAGGAGCACACTTCCTGGGGTGGAACATGTATGTGGTGAATGAGAGGTTGTAGGTTGTTAGTGTGAGTTATCTCCTGGGAAATACTCCTTCCTGTTGACCTGTGTGACTTTCCTTTTGCCCTTGCCAAGCCTAGTAATCCCTTACCCGGTGGAGTTTAGTCCCAGCTTGAGGGTGACCAACTGCTGAGCATGATGAGCAGCGTGGTCTAAGGCTGGGAGGTTCATGGAAGGCCTGCATGCAGTTGGTGGTCATCTATTGAAATATAAGTACCAAATCTCTGTTGATTGTATGTTGTGTAATTGTAAATGTTTTCTAATTGATGAGTAATGCCTAGATATATCATATATGTTGTATGTGTAGGCTTACCATTATTTCTGCATTAATTTGTGTATGGTTAGAATATGTTGTCTGTATGTTTTAATGTTATTCTGCATGAAGAGTGGCATGAAAAAAATTATGTAGCTGTTAATTTGCGTTATATAAGAATGCATATAAATTCATAAAATGGTATCAAAGAGTTATTTGGAGTAGCATGGCCCGACCTGGATGGTTAGGGATGTTACAAAATGGTATCAGAGCCATGGTTTCAACACTGAGCTTGGATGGGCCATGTTAGTGGAAGTGGAAGTAAAAGTTTTGGAAAAGAATTATTGTCGAGATGGAAAAAATTCAAGTTCAGAGCCCATGGTTTCTACATAGAACCTAGATGGGCCACGAATGAGAATTTCAAAGTAAAAATTCCAAGGAATTTTGATGTACAGAGTTCCAAAAGGGCATTGAAAGAACACTTGGATTGTGTTGTGAAACATAAGGGGTGTAACAAGTTTAAGAAATGGCCACAGAGAAATAAATCACAACATTCATGGTGTTGGGCCATAGGATCTATTCAGGAGAAGGAGGATCATTCACAATCGTCAAATCTAGAGGAAGGTGCAGGAGGGTTAAACTGCAAGTCCTTCGAAATGCGTGACTTT
>SNQJ01S0124461.1:0-19850 GCA_010110895.2 Picea sitchensis | reverse complement strand
GAAGAGATGTGCCTTCGATTCCGGAGCCCCCCCTTCCGCTTAAAGGTAGAAAGGTGGGGGGGGCTCCGGAATCCTATATGCGCCGTTGATCCGGGCGCGCGAATCCTCGCCGTCCAGATCTGGTTTCCATTTAAACATGGATGCATTTACATCCCAAACTTAGGGTAAGTGGGTTTTAAACTCATTCCTTCGCATTTTAACCCCTGTTGCAAGAAATACCGCTAATAGGAATATAGTTCCGAGACCGAAGGGGAAGTAGGTAGTGACTTCCAAGTGGATTTGTAAGGTCAAGCATATTGTAAATGGTAGTATTGAGAAGTATAAGGCAAGGTTCGTAGCAAGAGGGTTCTCCCAGAAAGATGGATTAGACTATGAGGAGACTTTTTCTCTAGTGGCCATGTACAATTCTATTAGGACAGTTATTTCTCTCACTTCAGTCATGAAGTGGAAGATCTATCAGATGGATGTGAAGACAACATTTCTCAACGGTGTGATTGAGGAGGAGGTATACAAAGAGCAACCTCAACACTTTGAGGTACATGGGAGGAAAACTCATGTGTGCAGGTTGAAGAAGGTGTTGTATGGACGCAATCAAGTACCCAAGGCATGGTACTCAAGGATTGATGGGTATTCGCAGAGCTTGGGCTTTGCCAAGAGTGATGCAGACCCCAACCTATATCTCCTATAGGTTGGTAAGGATCCTCTCATATTGGTATTACATGTTGATGATTTGTTTCTCACAAGAGTTGAAAATCTCATTACCAGGTGCAAGAAGGAATTGGCCTCAGAGTTCGAGATGAAGGTTATTGGATTGATGCATTATGTCTTGGGATTAGAGGTGTGGAAACAACTAGGCAAGATTTTCCTCTGAAAGGGGAAGTATGAAGTTGAGGTACTGAAGAGATTTGGGATGATGGATTGTAAATCCATGACTACACCTATGACTGCCAACCTGAATACACTGGGGGCTTCAGATTCAAACTTGGTGGATCCCACGATGTACAGGTAGTTGATTAGGTCATTGATGTATATGGTTAATACCAAACCAAACATTTGTTTTGTTGTCAACACCTTGAGTCAGTTCATGGTATAGGTGAGGCAGGTGCATTGGATTGCATCAAAACATGTGCTCAGGTACCTTCAAGGTACGGTTGGATTTGGTTTGAGATATGTTGGAAATGCAGTGAGGCTACATGGATATTTAGACTCAGATTGGGTAGGTAGTGCAGTGGACAGGAAGACGACTTCTAGTGGTTGTTTCAGCCTAGGATCAACAGTGGTTTCTTGGTACAGCAGAACACAAACTTCTGTAGCACTTATATTAGTAGAGGCAGAGTATATGGCAACCATTTTGGTGAGTTGTGAGGCTATTTGGTTTCACAAGATTCTTGCCGGATTATTTGGTCAGGAGTTGGAGCCCATCGTGGTCCACTGTGACAACCAAAGTTGTATCAAGCTCTCAGAAAATCCAGTGTTTCACAACAGGTCAAAACACATTGAGATCAAATACCACTTCATCAGAGATAGAGTACAAAAGGGAGAAGTGAAGCTCCAACACATTTCCACAGACAAGCAGATTGTAGATACTCACAAAATCCCTAGTGAAGGGGAAGTTTGTCTACTTCAGAGACAAACTAGGAGTGGTGGATAATACCTCTTTCGCTAAGAGGGAGTTTTGTATCTTGTAGCTTTGGGAGGCATTTCCACTAGAAGCCAAGTTGTCAAGCACATGGGAATCTTCATTGGCACCATTTTAGCCTTTCGTTTCTGTTAGCGATATTTCTTGTCTTGGGCCTAGGGTACCCCAGTTTGCAGGATGAACAAGAAACACCCAAGCGCAGCAGCGGAAGGATCTCTTTTCCAGTTACGAGTCAAGCGAGCGGGAAAGGTTTTGCTGTCGGCAGCCGAGATCCATCCACGAAGCAGATCAATGGTCATCGGGATTTCGGGGCTGCTAAGTTACCCGATATATAGCGTAAGAGAAAGTGCCTATATTTTAAAGCTAAGTCTGGGTTGTCCTATCCATTGACGTGTGGCGCAAGATCTGGTCACATCGGCATATCGGCATTTGGGAGTTTGAGGGGTAAAAGTCCCTCGTCATTTCACATTTCGAAACTCCGAACCCTGAAATGTCGATAAGCGATCTTCAAAGCCAAGCTCACGGTCTTAGCACCAGGTCACGTCAAGAGAGCCTGCAAATGGGGGCAGCCCCCTTTATAATAACGTACTATCTGGGCCATTCATTTGATGAATGCGTAGCGCACATTCGTGTCACGTCGGCATTCGGGAGTTCGAGGGGCAAGTTCTCCTCGTCACTTCACTTCTCGAAACCCTGAACTCTGAAATGCCGATAGCGCCTATAATCGGGCCCATGGTTTTGGTGCCTGGTCGTAAAGGAACAAGCCTAGAGGAGGGGCGCTAATGTTTATCATTTGGCCACTCAGGTCCCAAAGCGCTGAATTGAGTTTCATAGGGGGGGCATTGTGTTCTCCAGGCGCTAATTCGACGTGATCTAAATCCCGGTACCTATTGGGAATAACTGAAGAAGAGAGAGGGTGGTTGAAACCTCGCCGCACTCATTAATTGCAAAGTATGGCGGGTCTGGCAGGCGGTCCTCTCGAGAGGGTCCTGTATCCCCTTTTTCTGAAAGAGCCATGCCCAAGTTCTCGACTAGCCGAAGTCTGCACGCGATAGCTCGACACTTAATGAATCGGCTACTCCCCTTGCTGGAGCCTCGAGCAGTTAAGATGGCGTCTGTTAGAGGCGCACGATCATCATCCTGAGTCTGCATGGGAAGACTGTCAGAAGACATGTAGAAGCAATGTTTTTGATGCAACGTCTTGTTTTTTCTGTTGTTGTTGTTTGAAGTATATGTAGGCATTTTCTCCATATTTTTAAGCATCGATGGTAGAGCAGAGCTCCCTACTGTAAAGTTTTAGCATAGACTCTAGTTCTCTGGTTATGCATTGGTGTGTAAGATTTCTTGTTTAATGACAGACAGTCTTCCAACTCCATCTGGTTTTCATCTTATGCTAAGAGAGTTCGTGATCGACTGATTCGCACGGATTATGGAAATTATGTTGTGATAAAGGATTTATTGTGGCATTGTTGTTTTCTCTGGTTTTCTGCGTTTGAATGTAAGAATATCTCGCGTTTAGATGCCTTCTTCTATAGTCTGTTAGGAACTTGATATTTACGACAGACCTCTGCTTTTCTCTTATACAATTCTTCCGCCCTACTCACCCTTACTACAACTCACTGTCTGAAGTCATCTAAGACCTCACTTGCCCATGCATGCCTGGCCTAGTTTTAGAGCTAGAACCATATTGTTCTGAGTTTACTTCCATTTGATCATCCCTTTATAAACAAATCGTGACATTAAAATGATGGGTGGCGGGCTCTGCTCTTGCCGAAATCTAGGAGTGACTTCCGACACTAACAGTTTCATCAAAATTGGTCTTAGAATGAGGCTAGGGCCTCATGGGCAAGTTGGTGGGCTTTGTGGGCTTGTGTTGGGGTTTCACACCCACAAAAGGAGAATAAAATATTGTAATTAATTGTTGAGTTTAGGAAGGGCTCCTAAACTCACTCATTAGACCTGTATATAATGGAGAGAGAGATTGTGACAAATCTTATTGTAATAATATGGAGTTAGCATAAGTGAGTAAACACTTGTGATAGTAAGATGGAGATTTTAGAAAGAGAATTTATGCACCTAGGCAATCTGGCCTAGGGTTTTCTGGTTTTATTTTTTAGTTCTTCATAGGGACACAAAGCACACATGTGAGGCAAGGGAGGCCGCAGTTGTGGGATAAGGAGTAGCGGTATCAAGCACACATGTGAGGCAAGGAGGCTACATGTGTGGGAGAAGAAGTCGCAGCAAGGAACATGCCGCATATGTGGGAGAAGAAGCCAGAAGAAGGAACATGCCACACGTGTGGACTGTACAGACAACACATGTAGACCATACTGTAGGCTGCACATGTGACAGACCTGTACGGATAGGTCCTTATGGTCATGTGACGATGACAACTCGACCTAGTGACATCAACAAGTTTGCAGGTTCACAAATATGCTGAGTTGGTTGTTGAATTTTTATGAATTAGTGATTGTTATCCCCCACTTTTAGAGATAACTAGGAGATCATGTCTGAAGGCCCACCGGTCCTAGACATGGAGTACCAAGAGCCAGATTGAATTTAGCATGGCACTAGAGGGCCCATCTTTTCTCCCTTACAATGCCTCTACCTTGCCAACAACAACAACATCCATCACCATCGGCTTGGTCTTGTGTCAGAGATGGTTCTTGCTCCATGAGGTAATGATTCTGAGTATCATGGTATGTGTCACACTGATCTTCAAAACCTTTGAATATGTGCGTTTAATTCCTTTTGTTTCTAACAAATGCTTGGATCTTATACTTTCCCACTTGACCATGTCTAGGGGGAATGACAGGATGCCCTAGTAAGCTTGTGTCCGTAGGCTTTGGTTTGCCACTGGGGGGATTTCTGAAAATCCATCATCCGCTCCCATCATAACACCACTTTTTCATCTTGCTTCTCGATCATATATCCCCTTTACACTTGTCCGGGCACAGGGTTGACCTATTTTCAGGATTGCACCTTACCTTGTGGGAATAAGGGGCTAAAGGCCCAGAAGGTAAAAGAAAGATGGAAAAAGATAAAAGCCTAAGAATAAAACCTCGATATGTTTCGCCCATGGATCCCCAAGAAAGAAATAAAAGGCTTCTCAGCAAGAAACAAGAGGGACCCGTAAAAATAATAAAACAAGACTTGGTCAGAGGATAGGGGGTCTCATCATGAGCCAGCCTAGTAGGTCCATGGGTACCTAGCAGTATGACATTACTGCCAGCTGGTTACCACTCCAGGGTAGTGACTCTTGGTTGCATGGCCAAGAGAAAGGGGGTCTCATCACGAGCCAACCTTCTCATTTCTGTGAAAGTACTTGTGGGTAACTCTATCACGCCAGGGTAGTGTCCCCTGATTAGCCTCTTGAAGTAAAAGAAATAAAGAATAAATAATAAAGAATAAAAGGCATGAATGGGCTTGGAAAAAAATTGCATCCAGGACAGGTGAAGCTCGCCTTCTACAAAGGCACCTACAGGTAAAGCTTTGCATCCTCTTCTCTCACTGCACCCACTTGCCTAGACATCCCTTATCCACATCACCCACTTACATGGCTCAGATGAAGTCTCTTCTAGAAACTTTCCTCTTCCAGTGGAAACTAGCCCAATAGGACGCCCTGTCACTTTCTCCAAACTTGTATTGCAGGCTTGTATAATGTCTTTGAGATTTTAACTAGGGTAATAGGGGTTTTATGCACATGTTTAATAATATTGATGATGAGATGTGATTGACATTGCTACGATCATTGTGAGTTATGAGCCCATGGAGGGCGTAGCTGTTGATGTGCAGTATCACGCCTGATGGACATGTACCATGTTGGACCAGTACACATGGGGAGATGATCAGGTCGGACCTCCATGGGGCTGAAGATCCCACTTGATGGATGCTGAGACCCCATCAGGGGGAAAAGATGAGACAAATATGGATCAAAGGCTTTGCATTAGAGAAGAGGAGGACGTTCCACCAGAGGCACCCTGGAAAAGCTTGACCTAGGGGGGTTGTGCCCTCTCCATTGGAACGTTGACCCTGGAAGGCCCAGGACATCACCCATGATGCTCATGACATCATCCAGCTTTGTGGACATCTTGGGAGGCAAATTTGGCAGTGTTGGCATGTGTGGTAGGTTGGAGAAGCCCAATGAGGGCTAACGTTTTGTTCCAGGATGCTGCATTTTCCCTAGAAGGATGCTGCATTTACCCTAGATGCTGCATGACGTATTTCTTTATCTTGATTAGGGTTTAATTTAAACATTTACTGTAAAACAATATGATTTTTAGTATTTTGTCCTTGTCGACCTTTTTATGACATAAAAGTGAAATTAGGTCATGGTACTGTATAAATTGAGGGTTTTTACTCTCATTTGATCATCATCTCTCACTCACTCATTGGGAGGTATGAAATTTGCGCTACACTTGGTGTTCTTGGCTGCAATTGTGAGGCACACTTGTTGAAGGAAGGAATTTTTGGATTTCTATTAGCATTTTTGGCATTTCTCTTGATGGAAGGTGTTACAACTAGGGTTTGCTATGTTATTTCTTGGTGAAATGTAAGTAAATTTCTACAAAACTTCTTAATTGAATGGCTGTATTGTTATTTCTTGCATATATTGTTATGATTTGCTGAATAAACCCTAAGTGACAAGCACACATTGTAGCTCCTTGTCTCATGTCCCCGTCAATATTTTGAGCCATTTATTGAAGAGAGATAGAGCCTTGCCTTAGAAACACTCTTTTCTTCCTCTTCCAAGCTAGCCATTTTTCTTATTGAGCTAAGAAGGAGAAGACGCATCAAGGATTAGTTCCCCTACACCTTTATGAGCCGATTTTCCCTAGGGTTTGCTAGTAAAGCCTTGCCATAGCAACACATTTCTTGCAAAACCTCTTGTCTTAGTTTTATGCAACCTTTTGAGCTAGTCATTTTTTCCATTGAGCTAAGGAAGGAGGAGAGAGCACTGAGGCCTAGTTCCCCTACACCGAAGTGAGCATCTCGCCCCTAGGGTTTTTCCCTTGAGGCCTTGCCTCAACAAAACTTCAAGGTTTAACTCTCCCGTCCTTAGTCTTACTATTATCTTTGATCCTTCAGCTTCTGCGTCCTCCTTTTGACTCCATTTACCCTAGGAACGCACTAATCTAAGACCTAGATTGTGAATACTATGATAAAAACAACTCTTAATACTTTGAACAAAACCCTAACTACTCTAACCCTAGCCTAAGGCTAACCCTACTAACTGATTGTTGTCGTTATCCTTTGCTATTAAACTCATTGTGCAACTATCATCCTACTTGTGAGCAATTGAATGGTTATTTAAGGGCATTACTTGAATGAAGTGTTTATTCTTACATTGAATGCCATGTTCTTTAACATTTATTGAAGAAGTGACATTGTGCATCATTGCTATTTTATAAACATTGACTTCGTCAATATTCATTGTTCAATTGCTTATGTATTAGATAGTCATTGATTATATGAAGTACTAACCAAGCGAGTAAGCTTGCATGTATCTATTTCTTGTTGCTTTGTCTCGGGCAGGTGCATCTCTATCTTTTGGTTGTACTTTTATTTATTGGCTGTTATCCAGACTATCTACTCGGTGGTGACTTGTGAGAGGGGAATTTACCTTTTTTCTTACAATCCTTTGCCTTCTCAAAAACCCCAGGTCAGCAGGGACGTCTCCCCTGGGCTTTACCTCCCTAAACAGAAAGAACCTTCCTATCGAGGTGACATTGGGTGGGATTGGTTCAGTTATGCTAGTTTGCCTCTTTACATCTATCTTTTATCCTAACTACAAACTGTGCGATAACATTTAGGCGCCATTGTCGGGGAACACTGAGTCAAACCTTTCTCAAGACAACACTTTTCGGTAAGCTTTGCCCCTAGAAGTCTTTATCTTACAAGCTTACCTGGTGACTCCACTAGGATGTTTTCCCTTTTTCTTTGATAGTTTCAAGAAAATTATCTGGTGACTCCACTAATGATGACCCATAACAGACGTCACTATTTACCCCCCTCTACTGTGGTAACTATCACCCTTACGAACCCAATTCCTTCCGTAAATTCTCACAAATGGTCTCACCCAGGAACCTTTGGTTGTTTTGACCTAACTAACATCCAAGGTGGATTCCATGACTTGCCCAAAGATGTGAAATCTTAGTTACCTGTCTTCTTAGGAAAAGGGTTACATTCCTATAATTCACATTGGACCCAATTTTGTGACAGTTTCAAGTTTCATCAAGCTGGTCAAGAACGCCCTGATGTCTTTATGAGGCTTTTTGCGAGCTCTCTTATTGAAGAAGCCAAGACTTGGATTGATTCGTGCCCAAAAGGAGGCATAAAAACCCCTGAAGAACTGGAAGGGGCCTTTAAAATAAGGTGGTGCAATCATGAACACACACAACCCTTATACTCTCAATATATTGATATTTGCAAGGGTTCCAGCGAGGGCATTAGGGATTTCAATGATAGGGTCAATATTCTCCTCCAACACTACTTGAACTCATTGGAAGGAATTTTGCAGTTTACCCTCAAAGATCAATCACCCTCAACCCTAGAAGAAGCACAAGATTTTGCTTACCAGATTGAGAGGAACCTTGAATTCGAAGACTACATCTATCAAGTTAACCTCCCGCACAATAACAACCCTTGGGAATCTAGTGATGAGGATATCACAGAAACTGAACCTAAGCTCCCAGAAATCCTTGAAGTAAAACTCATGCCTCCCAAAAGGAAATGGAGCACAACTTTCTCAAACACGAAGGATGTCTTGAACTTCTCAAGACAACATGAACCATCCAAAGGTTTAGGTATGGTTAATCATAAAAAACCTAATTTTGAAGATTCCTTATTTATCTTGACCACACCAAGTTTGGAAAGTCAATATATGAGTGAGCTCGGATTTGAATACTTTGGCCAAACCAATGATGACTTAGAAATAAACTATGAAGAACCCCAGGTGCATACTAACAATCAAACTAATCTGAGCACTAGCATGTCCTATATCTTGCAAAGGGTTAAAGGGATTCATGAAATGTTGGACATTCCTTTTCTAACAAAGCAAAACCCAGATGACCAATTATCGTTCGAAGAAACTTCCACATTATTACAAATTGCTTATCTAGAGAAAGATGAACAAGCATCCTTTTCATTGTTAACAGATGATCTTGTACCTAGTGAATATGACTCAGTAGATCCATGCTTGTTTCAGGGTTGGCCTACTCTTCCCTTAACAAAAGAAGATACAAATTGGGGTGATTGTCCTGATGATGCCTCTGACATCTCTGAGGATTGGGAGGATTATTGTCCTACACAGGGATATGACCATTTAATCAAGAAAGTAGTGGGTTTCGTTAAGTGGGAAGAAAATGTTTTCGGGGCTATAGAAGTCCATGACCAAATAAACAATGTAGGCCATGTTATAGAAGGCCCCCAGATTTGTCTCAACATCACTCCTGAAAAACACCAAGAAGAGATGAAACAAGCGGCCATGAAGGCTAGAATGGGAATAATAAACAATTTAGACCCGGAGTCAAGGGAGAAGTTGGCGAAATGAGAATTTCAAGTATATAGGAAAAATAAATTAGACCAACCTACCCTTACCATTCTGACAATGACTTAAACAAAGCCTTCACCGTCAAACCTTCCTCCTCCTGAAGCACCCGAAACCGAAAGGGCGGACTTGAAATTTGACTTCAAAGGAGCATTATCCAAGATGTACATGACCATCCCTCTGAAAGAAGTCATTAAGGTATTGTTATCCATCAAAGTTGCACTAGGATGGACTTCCAGCGAGCTGCCAAAGTTTGAACAATATTGTTCAAAATTCAAAGTTCAGAAGTTCAGTCGGTCATAAAGACCAATTTTTTTTTTTTTTTTAACATTTCCATAAAAATTGTAATAAGAGATGTTGCAAGATGAACTTATAAAATGTATTAGCCATCTTAAGTCCTAAGCATGAGTTATACTCTGGAGTGTTTTTTTTTACTTACTAATTATACTTTGCCGTTTTCAAGCAATTTATAATTTATGAGTTTTTTNGTTAGGCTTGAGCATGGATATAAGCCTAGTTTATAATGTATATTACCATGCTAAACATACTCCTAGAGTCTTATGGAAATGTACTAAGTCCCCCTTAGGATTTTTTAATTTTTTCAGTTAATTAAAAAATTGCCAGAATTTGACAATTTTTAATTAAAAAAAAAATGTATTAAAAAATGGTACTAGGGGATTTCATATGCCATGGGGATTCTCATTTTTGGACCTAGAGCACCCATATTACATAAGTACCCACTTAGTTGAGCAAAAATAGTGATTTTAATCACTTAAAAATCACTTTTGCTCCAAAAACCAAAAAAGTCAAAATAAAATAAAAAAAATCAGCAAAAGCAAAAATCAAGGAAACATGTGGGGACATATTTTGAGCAAATAAAGCCTCAAAAGGCAAGGTGTCAATCAAAGGAGACAAAATCGACTTGATCAAGATTTATTGGGTGATGTGTTATCTAGATATGAGCATGTGCTCAAAAGGAAGTGCGCCCCTCTTGGAGAGATGGCGCATTCTAGAGAGGGCAACCTACCTATTGAGAGGTGGCACTCCTCTACTTCATCATTGCTCTAGATATGGTGAGTTGTGGAGTGTGGGGAGAGGTGGCAACCCTATCCCACACACTTGACAATTTTCTCATTCCACTTGTTGCACCCTCCCTCTACATGTGGTGTGCCCCCCTTCACTTGGTTTGCTCACCATTACTATATATTGAAGCATTCTCTCCCATTGTTAGTTAGTCAGAGCTTGGGAAGAATTGCTAGTTGTAATATTGTCATTGCAATACTCTTTCTCATTTTGGAATAAAAGAAGACTTTGGAGGTCAAATTGGTGGATTGGCCAATTGGAATAAAATCAAGACTTTGAGGTCAAATTGGTGGATTGGCCAAGTGTGTGGATGCTGTATTAACGAGGTGATATCATTTAATTTTTTACTACTTTGATGCTTTTGGTAATTGTGGCCTTGATAGGAGTACCATTACTCAATAGGGTAAGATTGCCAAGCTAGTTTGATTAGTTATCTTGCTATTCATTTACTTGAGTGATTTTAGATGCACATTTGTTTGGTTTTAACATCTTGTGCTGTGAAGTTCTTTGTAGGTGATACCATCTCTAACTCTTTTTGGTGTTATTGAAGAAGTTGGATACCTCAACTGTGAGAAGTGGGTGATCTAGTTGGATCTCTTCCCTTCTTTTCCAAGTCCCCAGAAGAAGATCCCTCCCACATTTCACCAAGAAGGGCCTCCATTGCCCAAAGACATTCCAAGTACGTTGTTCTCTTCTACCTTTAAATCAAATTTTGTTATTTTCTTATTGAATTTTATGCAAGCATGTTTGGATCTAATTTATCTATCTAAATCATTAGTTCTTTCATGCATGCAAGGGATAGCTTAGATCTGATTTCTACTTCTTAAAATTTCCCATTCATAATCTAGATCTAGTGTAGGAAAATAGTCCCCTTACTCAATAATTTTCTGAAATTTTTAGAGGGATAAAAGCCACATTTTCAAGTGTTTTCATTGTTCAAATATAGCATCTAAGTGATCTAAACTATTATTTAGAACAGCTACAAAAGACCCTAAGGAAACAAACTTTCTATTTGAGTTTCAGCCCTCGGCAAATTTTGTGTAGAATTTAAATTAGAATTTTCTATAGATTTTCACTAATAATCAAAGACACTCTCAAAGTGTTTTGGATATCTTTGTACCATTTTGTTTGTTGTTTTGTGCAGGTCATTGAATAAACAAGGGGAGATTCTACCAAAATTTGGCGGATTAGGAGCATTTGGGACTTTCGGAAGCACCTTATACCTTCCTAAGGAATTTTGTAACTTGTAAAAACCTTCATTCATTATTATATGATCCTAAGCCTTTTTTGTGTATTCAAAGACTCTCAAAAGTATACCGTAACCTAATTAATAAAATAAGGAGCCAAGAGAGCTCCCACTCTTTGTTTTCCCTTGTTGGCTAGGTTGCGGGTTTTTCAATTTCTTCATTTAAGCCTTTCCCTTTGCTTAAAGTTCAAACCAACCACATTAAGCAATAAAGTTGAATAAATCTTCATGATTAGATTTCAATTTGGAATGTAACACTTAATTGATAGATTAGATCTACTTCTTGTAATTTCAAGTTGGCAAATAAACAATCACCTCGCCTCGAAGAGGCATAGCCGTGGATTAGTAATTAACCCCACATGTTGAGAAATACCGGTAGGGTGAACCGCGATTTGAGCAATAATAAATTTTCTTTTCACTAAAACCTTAGGCTACTTTGTAGAGACAAGAGTGCATCCAGAGATCTTTCATTATTCATCGATGTCTATTAAGCAATAAAACAATGTAGTAAAAACAAGCAAACCAACGCGCATGAGTAAGACACATGAACACCGAGATTTTAAGGTGGAAACCCAAATCGAGAAAACCACCGCTACCGTTGTCTCTGTCTTCAATGATTATTATTAAGAAAACATTCTACAACAAATGTACTAGTGCGTATTCTCATACTAGTACGCTAGATTCTGAATTGCTAAGGCTGCAACCTTCTCTCGCTTACTCGTACCATTCCCCGGAAGGGGTTTCAACCCTCAAGATGCACCCGCTTCTACCGTAGGATGCTTCTAACGGAATTCTCTTTAACCCCTTTAATTCACCGCAACATTACGCTTTCATTAATTTTCAATCGACGTGCGCTTTAACTACACTTTTCTAGTGCTGGTGATAATAACCCAAATTCATTCTAGAGAAAACATTGCATCTACGTGACCGCCAGTACCGCAAAAGCCCTAAACAATAAACATATTAAACCTCGAGAGGATGCCTTCGCCTTCATGGTTGCTACACCTACGCAGAACTCGCTACCGTAGATCTACAATTGCCCTGCCATTATCACAATGAGGTTCCTCCATTCTCAAACCTTCCGTGCAGCCTGCACAAATGACCTCAGTAACCTGTAGATGTCCCAACCACACAAAATGACCTCCACTTCACTCTTTTTAAATCTTCTTCTAGGGTTTAAGATCTCGGCATCATTAACCAATAATGCAAAAAATGGATCCCTATTGCTCGGATCCCTCCTTAAAATTTGAATCAAACCTACGCACGCCTTTTTAAATCGGCTCGGCATTCCTTATGTATCGGTTTCTCTGCCTCTTGAATTCACGATTTTCGGATCCCCGAATTCCTCCATACTCCTGACACGCATCCCACCAAATGGATTTTGACTCCGCCAATTGCCTCCCGGTGGCTCATCTTTATTCGAATGTATCACATTTCACATGTCTCCGACAATTTGTTTCATTTGACTTCGCGAAACTCCTCAATCTCGATTCGATGAAGCACCTTTTCCACGCTGGTCTCCTCCTCGCTCACCGGGTCCACATGACCATTACCCCACGACCATAACCTTTTTTTACCCTGTCGAGGCTACGAGGTTTGTGATGCCTCAATGCATACACCCGCATGACCCCCGACATCCAAATCCCGACGCTTCCTTTACGTACCGATACCGTATTCCACTACCGGTTCCTCCTTCAGGTCATTAAACCTGCCCCCACTCCATCAGGCTCACCCTAACGCGATTTCACACCGCATCAATCTCGTCACCTGGATCTACGATTCCGATGAACAAAAATATCGGGCTTCATCCTTGCCGCCAGTCCTTCCATATGGACGGCTCAGATCTTTTTTGGGTTTCGAGACCTGCAAGTCCATATGCCTGGTGTCTCTGATCTCCGATACGGATGATCGTGTGACTCGTGTCCTTCTTTAGACGGACGACTTAGATTAAATCTCGATTTCGGTGACTTGTGTCAACGGGTCCAGATATGATCTTTATTTGAAGGTTGTGATTAAATCATCGCAAACACTCATCTAAATCGGCATTCCCGATGTCAAGTGACTTTGTCATTTCAAATTCCCAATCCCCGACATCAATAATTTAAAATCAACGGTCCATATCTCATGCTTGTTTTAACTAAGTGACAAGTCGGAAATCGTGATATCGCTGACCAGGTTTTCGCTTGTCAAATCGAATTGATGAAACTTGATTCTTATCTGATGGAGATGGAAAGAGGACAAGGAATGGAATGGAGGAAGGAAGGAGGAAGGAAGGATGGATGGAAATGGAAGGATGACCGGATGGATGGATGGATGGAAGGAAGGATGAAGGAATGGAGGAATGGAGGAGAGGAGTGGATGGATGGACAGGAATGGAATGGAGGACGAAAGGATGGAATGGAGCCGGATGGACGGAGATGGATGGATGGATGGAAGGAGGAAGGATGAGGGAGAGAAGGGATGGATGGAATGGAAGGAAATGGAGGATGGATGGAGGAACCGGAATGGACAACGGATGGCCCGGAGCCGGATGGATGGAAATGAGCCGGATGGACGGATGGACAGGAATGGAAAGGAATGGAAGGAGTGGAGTGGAGGAAAGAAGGAATGGACAGGAAGGAAAGGAATGGATGGATGGATGGAAAGGATGGATGGATGGAGGAAGAATGGATGGATGGAAAGGAATGGAGGAAATGGATGGAAGGATGGATGGACGGAAGGATGGATGGACGGAGGAAGGGAATGGAAATGGACAGGAGGATGGACAAATGGAAGGAGAGGAAGGATGGAGGGAGTGGAGGAATGGATGGATGGAATGGACGGATGGACGGATGGAATGGACACCAATGGAAATGGATGGAATGGAATGGAAAGGAGGATGATTTGAATAGGAAGGACGGAAAGGAATGGACGGAGGAGAAAGGACGGAGAGGATGGATGGATGGAGGATGGATGGATGGATGGAATGGAAGGATGGAGGAAGGATGGAGGACGGAGGATGAAGGAGCCGGAAGGACGGAGGAGGATGGATGGAGGAAATGGAATGGAATGAATGGATGGATAAGGAGTGGATGGTGGATGGATGGATGGATGGAAGGAAGGAGGAATGGAGGAGGATGGATGGAAGGAGGAAGGATGGACGGAGGATGGACGGATGGATGATGGAAAACCGGACGGATGGAAGGATGGATGGACAACGGACGGATGGACAGAGGAAGGATGGAGGATAGGAAGGAGGAAGAGGAATGGATGGATGGATGGACGGAAATGGATGAAATGGAGGAATGGAAATGGAATGGATGGACAAAAGGATGGAATGGATGGATGGAAAGGAGTGGATGGACGGAGTGGATGGACGGATGGAGAAGGAATGAGATTGAAGGAAATGGACATGGATGGACGGAAATGGATGGAGGAAGGAAATGGAGGGACCTGGATGGATGGATGGATGGAATGGATGGATGGATGGATGGATGGATGGAATGGAGGATGGATGGTTTATGTGTATTTCAATTTATGGTTGATTGTTGAATGCAAAGAATAAACTCCTAGATTTAATTTCTTGTACTTAGCTTATTTCAAACAATAGTATTTTTGTTAGGGACTACCCCCCTTGGCTTCGCTAGGAGTTGGCCTAGATGGAGGAGTTGAGGATTAGGTGACAACACCTTAAGTCTCACTTTCCCCCAAGGACACACCGAGTGGATTGAAGATTTCTTCCACATCTCCCAGGTGTGTATAAGGTGGCAACAAGTACCATCTATCAAATAAATATTTGATAAATTTTTCAAAGGGTCAGATGGACCTATGGACCCTCCTATTATGTTACAAGCTAATCACTTTAGGGTCCAGTTTGATGAACACCCGCCCTTCTTCATGACCTTGCTAATGAACAATAAAAGCCTCAACAATTGCATGTTAGATTCAGGGGCTGGTGCTAATATGATGTCTCTCAAGGTCATGCAACAATTGGGCCTGGAAGTCACATGACCTTACAGAAATGTGTGTGGCTTCGATTCCAAAGCCATGCCAACACATGGAGTAGTTGAAAATGTGGAAGTTCGCCTTAAAAAGTACGCTAAAAAAGTAATCCACATTGACATAGTAATAGTAGACGTCACAGATGTGTGGGGGATGTTGCTATCTAGGAAGTTTGCCTCAATGTTGGGTGGTACCCTTGAAATGGACCTCACTTTTGTGAAATTACCTTTGAAAAATGGAGTAATAGGCCGCCTCCAAAATGTGCCAGTAACTGAAACCCATGTACAGGAGAATAGTCACCCCGTCAAAGATAACAAAGTACACAAGCAAGTCATGGGAAATATTCCTAAATTTTCTCCTAAGGATGTGCCCTTTGCAAAGAAGGAAGATCATATACAATGGCCCACGAGAGAAGGATACCAACAACTCCTAGACAAATATAAAGACAAGGAAGCTGGGACTGTGAAGTTGCAAAAAATAGGAGAGAGTGGCATATTGATTCAGCCTTCCCAGCAAGAAGTCTTTGCAGCAGAATCCCACCCTCCTCCCTCTACACAATACACCAAGGTTGTTTAGGGAATGACCAAATTCAAGATCAAGGAGTACATGGTGGGGGACGTAGTATGGATGTGGGATACCAACAAAGGGGAGCCTACTAATGTCAAAGGAAGTACTCAATTTTGGCTTGGACCTTTCAAAGTTGGAAGAAAGTCGGTTAATGACTCTTATTACCTATCTACTCTCGAAGGACAGAGACGCCTAGTACCGGTCAGTGGGCGCCTCCTCAAACACCACCAGGGTGGGAGATCCTGACTTTGCAAGTAAGAATAGGTAAGTAGGTAGGCATTTTAATTCATGTATTATACCATTTTCATTGCATGTTAGTTTTCTTTCACATTCATTATTGATTGCTTCATTTCAGTCTTATATACATATCTATATATGCTGGGGTGGTATCACCACCCCAATAAATTGCTAATGTTTTCTATTGAGATCAAGCAGGTAAAAAGGTTATGCAAGATATGCCGAGGTTCTCATGCTCTCTGTGGTGAGCACATGTCCTCGAGTTGGAGCCAGATGTTATCCCCCACTTTTAGGGATAACTAGGAGATCATGTCTCGAGGCCCATAGGTCCTAGACATGGAGTACCGAGAGCCAGATCAACTTTAGCATGGCTCTGGAGGGCCCATATTTTCTCCCTTACAATGCCTCTACCTTGCCAACAACAACACCATCCATCACCATCGGCTTGGTCTTGTGTTAGAGATGGTTCTTGCTCCATGAGGTAATGAGTCTGGGTATCATGGTATGTGTCACCCTGATCTTCAAAACCTTTAAATATGTGCGTTTAATTTCTTTTGTTTCTAACAAATGCTTGGATCTTATACTTTCCCACTTGACCATGTCTGGGGGGAATGACAGGATGCCCTATTAAGCCTATGTCCATAGGTTTTGGTTTTCCACTTGGGGGATTTCTAAAAAGCCATCATCCACTCCCATCATAACACCACCTTTTCATCTTGCTTCCCACTCATATATCCCCATTACACTTGTTTGGGCACTGGGTTCACCTATTTTTAGGATTTCACCTTACCTCATGGGAAGAAGGGGCTAAAGGCCCAGAAGGTAAAAGCAAGCTGGAAAAAGATAAAAGCCTAAGAATAAAACCTTGAGATGCTTTGCTCAGGGATCCCCGAGAAAGAAATAAAAGGCTTCTCAGTAAGAAACAAGAGGGACCCATAAAAATAATAAAACAAGACCTAGTCAGAGGATAGGGGGTCTCATCACGAGCTACCCTATTAGGTCCATGGGTACCTAGCAATATGACATTACCACCAGCTAGTTACCACGCCAGGGTAGTGACTCTTGGTTGCATGGCTAAGAGAAAGGGGCTCTCATCACGAGCCAACCTTCTCATTTCTGTGAAAGTACTTGTGGGTAACGCTGTCACCACTGGTCACCACACCAGAGAAGTGTCCCCTGATTAGCCTCTTGAAGAACAATCAATAAATAATAAAGAATAAAGAATAAAAGGCATGAATGAGCTTGGAAAAAAATTGCATCCAGGACAGGTGCAACTCGCCTTCTACAAAGGCACCTATAGGTAAATATTTGCACCCTCTGCTCTCAGTGCACCCACTTGCCTAGACATCCCTTATCCACATCACCCACTTACATGGCTCAGATGAAGTCTCTTCCGGAAAATTTCCTCTTCCAGTGGACACTAGTCCAATAGGAGGCCCTGTCACTTTCTCCAAACTTGTATTGCAGGCTTGTATAATGTCTTTGATATTTTAACTGGGGTAATAGGGGTTTTATGCACATGTTTAATAATATTAATGATGAGATGTGATTGACATTGCTATGATCCCTGTGACTTATGAGCCTATGGAGGGCATAGATTTTGATGTGTAGGATCATGCCTGACGGACAGGTACCATGTTGGACTAGTACAGATGGGGAGATGATCAATTTGGACCTCCATGGGGCTGAAGAGCCCACCCGATGGATGTTGAGACCCCAACAGGGGGAAGATACGGGATAGAGATGAATCATAGGCTTTGCACCAGAGAAGAGGAGGACGTTCCACCAGAGGCACCCTGGTAGAGTTTGACCTAGGGGGGTTGTGCCCTCTCCATTGGAACGTACACCCTGGAAAGCCCAGGATGTCACCCATGGTGCTCATGATGTCATCCAGCTTTGTGGACGTATTGGGAGGCAGATTTGGTAGTGTTGGCACATGTAGCATGTTGGAGAAGCCCAAGGAGGGCTAATGTTTTGTTCCAGGTTGCTGCGTTTTCCCTAGAAGGGGCTAACGTCACCCTAAAAGGGGCATGACGTCTTTCTTTAGCTTGATTAGGGTTTAATTTAAGCATTTAATGTAAAACAATATGATTTTAGTATTTTGGCCTTGTCGACCTTTTTATGACCTAAAAGTGAAATTAGGTCATGGTACTGTTGACCGTTGCCGACCATACTTATAATTTTCCATCATTATTCCCCTTTGTTTCCTTATATCTTGGGATTTTAGGGTGTATTGACACAAGAAGGGGTTTTCCCTCACTCTATGGGAAGAAGGGTCTAAAGGCATGTTGTCATCCTTATACACACCTACAAGCGTGGAGAAGTCTCCAACCCACTTGGTGTGTCCTTGGAGGCACAAGCCTAAGTCCAAACCCATTGTCACCTCGATTTGGACTTCTTCCATCTAGGCTTACTCCAAGGGAAGCCAAGGGGAGTAGACCCTACTTAACTATGTTAAGTTGATTAAGTGATCTAGGAGTTAATTTTAGTTTTTAAAATAGGGGGAGTAATCAATGCAATGCAACCTTTCAATGACAAGCACACCCCTTTACTTACAAGTTTACAATAAGACCAGTGCCTAAAAATAAATGGATTTAATGAAAGATACAACACATGCAATTAAAAAAAAGATAAATAATACCAATGAACAAAAGAATTCACTTTACACTTAAACCAATTATGAATGTTATCTATAAATTCTAATACAATATGAAATAGTTATACAATGAAATAAGGAACTTAAATGATTATAGAATTAGATCAAAAGAATTTAAATCCAACTAACAATGAAGCATGGAATATGAAATATTCACAATGAGAGATGTAACTTGAAATAACTTGAAAATTATCTGTTCAAGAGAGAGAGTGCACAACTTTAGAAGTAAGGTTTGATAGTGAAAACACACAACTTAAAATGTAAAGTTACTTTGAAAATCGAAATGCTCGGAAAGTAGAACACATGGAAAAGTAAATTCCTTGAAAATAAAACTTGCACAACTTGAATAAAGATAACTAAAACTGAAAGTGTAAAAGTTGTGAAAGTGTTGTAGGTAAATTTTAAAGATTTTAAGTCTCTCTTTCGTTAGGGGGATTAGGTGTGATAGATACAAGCCTAGACTATGTGTCTACCCCTAACTCTTAACCCTTCAACCAAAAGAATTGTTGGGTTTGTTGACCGCCTCTCCAACATAGGTGGTCAACTCATGTTCCATGAAGAGATGCATCATCAGATGCCATGTTGTCAAAGATTTTTGGTCCTACAGGGCAGTGTTTGGCCCCAACACTTCTTTTTGTAATTGGAATTTCCGCACCCCTAGGTGGGTTAATAATGTAATAGGTCTACATGAGTCATATCTAGGTCAGTTACCTTGGGATCAGTTCACTGGGAGAGTTCCTTTCACCGATGGGTTTTTTATCCTCAGGTTATCAGTTGGGCTTTTCAGCCTTACTGATTTCCCTTGAGTTTTTCCCTCACACTTGCAATAATTCCTCCAAAGTGGTGAACGACGTTCTAGTGGGCTTATGTTTTGGTAACTATTATAGGGAAA
>SNQJ01S0124460.1:5760-26593 GCA_010110895.2 Picea sitchensis | reverse complement strand
TAATCTTTCTTCAAGTGATCATCAATATTATAAAACATATGGACAACATAAATAACGAGCATCAATCACACATAAGATATACATAGAGACATATTTTTACGAGGAAACCCATAAAGGGAGAAAACCTCTTCTTCTTCGAAATGATAGGCAATATTTTAAGTTCTGTACATCATCTATAATTGAGCACCAAATCAATGTGAGGATACTACCTCTGTTTTACAAGATCTGACTTGTTTGAGAGCACCAACTCTCTGGTTTCTCTAGCACCCACGAGAAGGAAGCACCAACTCTGTTAATGTTCCAACACCAACTGGATGGAAGCACCAATTTCCAGTTACACAGGCTCCAACCTGTATAACAAAGAACACTTGTTCTCCCTTGCACCACCCTGCCACCTTGGTTTCTCTGGCTGCAACCAGATGGAAGCTACAACTCCCTGTGTTCAAGCACCCACTTGAACCTCTAAGGACAACAGTCCTCCCTAACACCTCCCAACCACCCTGATTATGAATAAATGATTGAAAAATAAACAATACATGAGTCTCAATTCTTATCCCTTCTTTTCTATTCTGCAATTCTTCTCTGCTTCAAAAACCGTTCTGCAATTCTTCTCTGCTTCATGCTATTCTGCTATTCTTCTCTTGCTTCTGTCTGTTCAACAACTGTTACTCATCTCTGAGTTTTATCTCAAGCTCTGCATCCTGTAATTTTACTCTTCTTACATTTCATCACATTTTTTCCGGTTAGAACAACCAACCTTTAACAGTCATCTCATATCTCCTTTTATTCACACACGCCTTATCCATTACACCTCAAATATTTTTGGACAAAAACGCCTGAGCAACTGAATCGCCAACCAATCAAGAATCATGAATCAGTTTTTCTAATTGAATCGTAACTGATCAATTAACTGTGAGATGAAACAATAACCCTCCGATCATATTCAAATTCACCTGCACCGTAAAACCCCTAAATAGAAAGTTCCGATGTGACGTAAACCTGCTGACGTCACACGTGGATTGACACGTGCTGAATAGCTGCCACGTGTCACTTTGATTCGTGACTTACATGTCCCTGAAATGTTGAATCATCTTGACACTTATCATTGCCTAATTGTGCCACGTGTCCTTAGCTGACGTGGTTTGTTGATGTGTCTGTTTCAGGATTTTGAGGTTCACTACTTCAAAGGTTAAAGTTCCTTTGATCTTTGATTTCCCAGTCTGTGAAACTCCGAAATGGAGTCTTTGTTGATGTGTCTATTTCGGGATTATGGATTCGCTACTTCAAAGGTCAAAGTTCCTTTGATCTTTGATTTCCCAGTCTGTGAAACTCCGAAATGGAGTCTTTGACATGCTCTAATCTTTCGCATTTTGCGATCTCATCATTCTTGTCATGAGTGTCCTTGACACCTCCAACTCCCGGTATCTGAAACTCTGAAATGGAGTTTAGCTTATGATCTTTCCATACGATCATCGTTGTGCTGCTGGTCCTGCCACTTTCTCTTGTTCATCATCGTCGGGCTGAGCTTGCCATCAATGACAAACAAATACTCTGCCTTCTATCTGCCCGTAATAAATATGCCAACAATAGAGACCTTGCAACTAGGAAAAGAAAATAGATCCTTGTATAGGGTAGTGGATGGAGTCCTAATAACATCTACAAGATAGAGCACACTGTATAAGCCTGATAATAGAGCTCATAAGAGACTTTTGTAGAGTATTCATGTTGGTGAAGTGAGTGGGATATAAGTCCCTCATTTATGGATCAAACTTGACCATTATATTTGTGGTCTATAATTAGGGTATTGTATCCTTTTATAGTAAGGCATGTCAAAATTGTTTTAGATTTCTTTTCAACTTATTGAAAAAATAGAATACCTTATAAGATTAACAAGCAAGATTCAAATTAAGCTATTTTGGTATCATTTCCTTACAACATTTACACAGAACCTTTGATAATTTAGATTCTTTTTCATTGTGAAATAACCATGTCGTATACATATTTTGTGTATTCAAAACCTATATATTGAACCATCTACATTATGGAACTAACACTAACACCTTCCATTACAAATTCCATTGAGAAGCAACCACCATTGTTCGTATTGTTAAAAATGTACAACTGGACCTCCAACTAGCTGTTAGATTTATTTCATTTTCTTTTTAAATAAAAGGTGTTGTTTCATATTCTATGGGAAGTTGAACTTGTCAAATATCCTTTAATTATTTATCTATGTGTGTGTGTTCAACGGGCATAATAAAATACAATGTGTTTTAAAGTTTATTGTATATTTTTTATTTGTTTCTTTTCTATGCTATTGCAATGTTTCCTATTCTTTTATATGGTATCAGAGCTTGTACATGCCTAATCTTGGAGGTTCAATGAGTTTGAGTGTGTGTGGATGTGGATGTATGAGAAGGGAGTGTTAATGTGGAATAAAATTCCTACATAGGGATATTCCATTGTAGTAAGATAGCATGCAACATCACTTAGATAACAACCACATGCCAAAGGTTTCCCATAAGGAATGAAATTGATATCGTTGGTAGGGTAAAGTAAGGGATAATGCTATCACATCAGCTTGGGAAATTTCACTCCAAATATAACTTTTGAATTGAAAAATATTTCAATATGGATAATAAAATATAGAATCATGGTCATGTTAATATCGAACAAAATATTCAATAGCAAATATGCCACTTTGATTTGGTTACTTGGCCATTTTATGAGAGAGGTAGAATTGTAGATAGGGAAGAACGAGTTTCCATCATTGTCTTGAGATAATTTGACCACTACAATGATAGGGCCTATTGAATTAAAATACTTCAAATCTAGATAATGATATACATGTTTTATTATTTTTTGGAAAAATTTAGACCCTAGTTGAGGTCAATAATAATGACTAAAAATTTCCATTTATATGAGGATATTCCCCTTATTTTGTATCAACAAAACAACACTATACAAGGAAGGAAAAATCCACTCATAAAAATAGAAAGAAAATGGCATTGACCAAAAAATAGTTGAACAAGAAACTAAAGGCAATGTCAATGTCATCTTAAGTTCTGCAACCATTGTGCCTCAATCACAATGTGGGGGTGGAAAAGGAGAGAAAAATATATCCTAGGTAACAACTTGGGCCATGGAAAACACCATAGATCCTATAAATTCTCCAATAAATGGTAGTTACATGGTTAGTCCATTGGCTTATCCATGGTCAAAGCTCCTATATCCTCAAATCAATATTCAATTTGTGCAAAGTTTTATTTAAACTCCACATCATTAACTGACATAAGATTGAGATCCATTGCATGTTCCTCCACAAGGAAAAAAAATTTGTTCTCTACTTAAGAGTTGATCTCCTTCTTTAGACTAATTATGATCTGATATGACTTTTATTTTAAGAATGAAATCAAAGCTGAGGAAAATATGTCAACTTCATTTTCTCTAGTAGTATTGTAACGTTCAAAGTCCAATGGATTTGATATTTATAAAGGGATCTACACACCTATCATTGTTCAACTAACTCCATTTTAAAGTTTGAGTTAATCCTATAACAAAAATGTCTTTCACCCAAATCCATAGGCAGTGTGTAAACATTTGGTGGCATCAATATCAAGCTTCTAGATTTAAAAACATACATAATCAATGCTTGAATGAAGATCAAAGGTTGTTGGTATGATTATGAGAATTTGTTAAAGAAAATAGAGCACAAATATTCCTATCTGTCCCAAAAAAATTTGACAGTGTTGTGACCCTTAGGAAATTCTAATACATTCTGCTACATGACTTGGAAAACATGGTTAGTAATGCAAAAGTAGATACATTATGAGTGTAGAAACAAGTACAACAATGAAGGAATCATTCTAGACATCCTGGAATTTATAAACAATTTCATTAACTCTAAAATAGCTAGACTTCTAAGAACTATTATGAACCTTCATATCTAAAGATCACGATGACCTCCCCCCCCCGCCTCCCCTAATGGTGGACTTAAGTTGACCACTGCTTGAGTGATGAGCTTGGATTTGTATGTTTTTCTAGAAGCATTCTAGCTAGACAAGTGATGTAGAGTAGCTTCGTTCCTTTCACTCTTCTTTCTCCTAATATCCTTACATGGTGTCTACAAACACTGCAATAAAATTACATGAATAATATAGGTAGATGAAATTTGAACAGGGGCATCATTTTATTCTTTCCACACAAACAAAAGTTTTTGGACATGGTTTCAGGTTGAATTATGCTTCTAACAACTTACATGAACAAAGTGTGTAGATGAAATTTGAACAAGGGCATTGTTTCANGTAGATGAAATTTGAACAGGGGCATCATTTTATTCTTTCCACACAAACAAAAGTTTTTGGACATGGTTTCAGGTTGAATTATGCTTCTAACAACTTACATGAACAAAGTGTGTAGATGAAATTTGAACAAGGGCATTGTTTCATCCTTGTCACATAAACAAAGGTTTTTGAACATGGTTTCAGGTTGAATACCAATTCTTTACAACCTCACTTTCATTGAAAATCCCTCTTTTGGGTGATACTTTTAGATGGTTTGGGACAGTTGCAAATCATTGTGGCATTCTGTATGGTTGATTGCTATTGGGATTTCTGTGGCAGTATCTGTGTAAAGTTACTTTTAAGAAATATCACTCTTCTTTTATCCTTGGTGATTAGAGAAGATTTAAGCATGATTGGTAAGAGTCAAGCTCAGTGTCTTTCTCCATCATCTTGAGTCTCTTTCTCTTGGTGCATAAGCACATATGATAGCTTTTTTTTTTATCTTTTTAGGGTAGGATTTTACTGAAACCGCTGTTGTTTGAATGATGTAGGTTTTTTGTTCCCCTAATGTACTGATTTGAACTTTGAAGTAATATAATGTACTATTTCACAAACAAAGAAATAAATATCAAAAATTAATAGAGGAATGTTTATCATCATATAGTCAGTTTTCTTCCTCCTTGAAAGACATTATACATATGCAAAAATTATCATGCAATGTTTCTCTGTTTTCAATTTTCTCTCAAAATATCGGTAGGTATAACATAAAAAAAAATAAAAAAATCCACCAATAGACCAAGTCTGTAAAAATATCAGAGTAGAAAGTTATTAAATAGGGGCCCCAAAAACTCATAAAACCTCCATTCTATTATATATTCCAAAATCTCCTTCTCTAGTTTACATCCATTTGATGTTTTGAAATAATCCACAAATTCCTAAAATCATTCATACTAAAGAAAATGGTTTGTAATTTTAAAAATTCCAAAATATATGGGATTCCAATTTGTCTCCTCAATTTTTCAACGAGAAAGCAAATCACTACTCCTCAAATTCAGGGCATGCCAAATGATCCTAAAGTTTCTACAAACTGTTTTAGTTTGTGGGACTGCTATGTGGCCCATCATGCATGAAAATACATCACCGTGAATTTTTTCTTGTTATATGTAATAAAATATACATGTGTATGGACTGTTATGTGCCCAAGTGGTTGTGTTTTGATGATGGACAATTTTGGTACTAGACTCACCTGATTTTGATTTTTTTTGTGGGGACTGCTTAAGCGACCTCCATTTTTTGTATAAAATGCCATGTACATATGTTATTTATATTAATAGTTAAATAAAAAGTTAATTGAAGGAAAAAAAACTTTTAGATCACACATCATTTAAGAATCAAGCACATAGATAGTAGAGTCCTCTTTCCGGTTGAATTTTCATGATTAAAATAATAATGATGTATATAGAACATAGAACCTTGTTCTATTTAAATCTTACCAAAATTTACATTTCCACTCACTCTTTATGTACACAATCTTCAAGGTTTAACATAATTCTTGGATGTGATTACACTAGAAGAATTCATCATTTTATAAGCAACCATTACAAAATAGTAAATACCAAGCAAACTAAGAAAGGAGCTCAAAGGATTTTTAATACACCATGACATGATCCATCAAGATCCATGTAGGAAATGGCAATGGAATGTGGTTGGATTTTTGTATAAGAGATGTCAGAGAGAAGTATTCAAGAAGAAACCATTGGTCTAATGTTTAGTTCTTACTTTCTAGCCTAGATATTGCCAACTATTTTCATTGTCACCTCACTTACTATATATTTCAAATATGGTACACTCTCTTATAATATGTATGCTTCATGAATTTTCCCTACAATGTTTCTTTCTTCCAACCAGTGTACATAAAATTATATATGACATCTCTAAATGCTTTAACAGAGAAAAAAATGGTGTACCTAGTCCTGGCTACAAATGAGAGACTTGCAATGCACATAATATTGTTGTCATGGAAGGTACATATAGAATATAGATCTTTTTTCAATTAGAATTACCAATAATCCCCATAAGAACAGTGCCCATCCTTGAAATTATGGAGTATCCCTCATAACAATTTCTCGGGAAACTATCTTTGAGATGTACTTACTAGCAGAGTGACAGTCGTTGCACACCCGAAGATTCTTCACAATTAGAATGGATGTCCCTGGCGATGTAATATATCTAGTATATTACATTTATTATTCTTTAATAATATGTTATAGGTTTGTTATTATGTAAATAGGCATTATATTGTAAATGATAAGTCAATGATAAGTCATCACCTTTGGAAAGAACATGACTTATCATTCCCCACATGTATTTATATACACGTATTGTATTTCATATGATGTCAAGTAAAATATGTAAAATGGATAGTAAATAAAATATTATTTATTAAGGATATATAGAATTATGTTATGTATTCATGATGTTCTCATGAAGTGGACCACCAGATCCACTTCATGAGAACATCATGTACTTAATACAACATTAAACAATCTTTGAGATGTACTTACTGGTAGAGTGGCAGTCAGTACACACCCGAAGATTATTCACAATTCAAATGGATATTCATGTGGTGTATTAATAAGTCCAAATGCAATTTCCATAATTTCACTCTAGAAAAGAAGCATATATTTTCTTTTCATTGTCATCTCTTTAACATCATGTAGCACATTTTGTATCAGGGATGTACCCTACAACCTCCATATGTACTGACAATGTCTCCAATTTTTTTTAAATTTCTTCCATTTGTGGGTGTGATATGTCTCTGGAAAGGAAAGTATTTATCTTGTTATTGATCTCAATCTAGCTACATCCCGACTCCTTCTTTACATTCCTTTCTTTCATTAATTTTCATACTTTCTCAATGCCATCCCACCTACCAACTGTTTCATATATGTTTGACAGTTGGACATAATGTGCACAATTTTTTGGTTCCAACTCGATAAGGCATTATACAACATGTTCCTCAATCCTTATATTATTATTAACCCTATACACACCAAGTAAAGACACCAAGATAACAACAAATTAGGATTTATGGGTATTTTGTCAATAAATTATTTGGCTTCATCCAGATGGCCATCATGACCAAGAAGGTCAACCATGCAACATTAGTGATCCATATTAGGTGTGATTCCATAGTACTAAATAATAGAGTCAAAGTATTGCCAACAATCATCCAATAGGATAACATGACAACATTCAGATAAAACACCAATAAAAGTTACATAATTTGGCTTTTGATCTGAATTTTGCATTAGTTCAAAGAAATGAAGAGTCACTTTTCCCTAACCATTCATGGCATAAATTAAAATCACTGCATTCCATGAGACCGTGTTTTGTCTAGATATTTTGTCAAAAAACAATTGTGCATCCATTATGCTCCCACATTTGCATGCATGTCAACAAGGGCACTTCCAATAAAATTGTTAGACTGCAACCCACTTTTAATAATGACTTCATGCACCTACTTATCATATCCTAAATATGCCAAGTTAGAGCATGCTGAGAGAACACTAGAAAATGCATATCCCAGTTTGGCTTCATTCCTATGAGTTGCAATTGTCAAAACAATTTTAGGCTCTCATCAAAATACTCACTTTGTGCATACCCTACAATCATTGCATTCCATGAGACCATATTACACTCGGGCATTGCTCAAAATATATTCAAGGACTCTTCCAAAAACCCATTATGTTAGTTACCATTTTAATCTAACATAATGGGTTTGTGGAGGAGGCCCTGAAGATCTTTCAAACAAATCCTTTCTTGGGTATCTTTTCTGTTAGTTACCTTTTTCACCTTAGATTTTCAGCAATATGGTGAACCTATGTTCGCATGGTACCACAATGAAGTAAATAATATGATAGTTATCTATGGCTACTTTCATTTTTTGGAATATTCATGGCGACTTTTTTTACTACATTGAATATCCTTCACATCCCTTGATATACTTGAATCTATATTTTTGAATTTGTATATAATAGTTTTTAATATCTTGCAGACTTCAAAATTAACCCCAAGATTCAACTGAAGATGGATAATTCTTTATTGGTTAAAAGTGAAGCTACTATGTTGTGCCCCCTTGTCTCTTAGAGACTACTTAACTCAACTATTTGGTTAATACCAAGCAATGAAGCTGAGATTCTTTTACTGTTTCCAAACTATCAGAGTAAGCCCATGATTTTCTAACAACTTTTATGCTATTTTTTGTCTTACTTATTCTTGCGAATTTAAAGACACTTCCCAGACTAGGTCCTACCATTTGCAATGAGTACAATATGCCACATGCACTAGGATAACTTATAATAGTTTAGGATGAATAAGAGTTTCTATATATGGGAGTGAATTTTCCAACTAGTGCAAAACCTTTGTTTTAGCCTTCTCAATAGGGGTGGTTATAGGAGTTTTATTCAAAATTAAAAGTATGGAAACTCTCTAGGAATACCTCTTTATTAGGTTGTATCTTTCTTAATACTTTTTGGAAGTTGAATCGTCATTTAAATGTCAATTGATTTGATATATATTTAAAGGTACAAAAATATGTTTGATATAAGCTGACATGAAAACCGATGCAATTAACTGCTCTATTGTTTTTCAAATAAACTGTTGATTAGATAAGGTCAAAATTAAGATGCAAAATTCTTCTAAAGATAGTGCTTTGGAAGTTCACGTCTACTATTTCTAGGTGCCATAGCATCTGGATTTATCTCCTTGTAATGAATGATCCTTTCTTTGTTACATTGATTGAGCCTCTCAACCAGAAACTATGAAAACAACAAAAACAAATTCCATTACTATCAAGAGTCCTTTGTTCTAGACTAGATGACAAAAGACCCTTTTAGGTGAAGTGACATTTGTAATTGTTGTCATGTCCCTTTCTGGTGAAACTAAAAAATACCCGTGTGCTTCCTTGATTCCTTTTATATGAAAGAACTATTGGGGTCAATGAATGAAAGGGATTTTGTGCTGCCTTGATCCCTTTATAAGAAGGTACAATTTAGTAGCTATTGTTATGGAGTTTGGTCATTGATAGCTTTAGCTAAGGAAGTTGTAGGTGATTTTTAAATGTATAAATTGTTAGGTACTCATATTAAATTCTCTAGTATAAGAAGTCATGTTAAGAAGATAAATTGGAAAGCATCATCAATGTTACAAGTGTTTGTCTATTAGAATCCACAACCAAGATAAATCTTGTAAAATTGGTATAGTTGACTTAGAAAAATTCCATCATACATCCACCAACTTTACATCCTCTAATACAATGACTCCCATTAGGAAGATACCAACTTTACATCCTCTACTATAATTACTTAGGAAGATAGAATTTTGAGATAAATTGGAAAGCATCATCAATGTAAGAGAAACAAAAATAATGTTAAGAAGTAGTGATGTAGAGACTTATTTCCAAACTATAACTTTCAGATATATTTTGTCCCAACTTGATATCTAAGCTAGAAGAATATAAATTCATGTATTGGGTTGGTTTTCTCATGGCATATGGTTTTATTACTTTAAAATTTTATGTTTTGTTATTATATAACCTAATGGTCCAGCTTGCATTTCCAAACATTTTTACATTCCATCACATAGCATATACAAGTAAGGCCATCCAACATATTCATAATAAACATGAACTTGACCTAAATGATGATTTCATAAATCCAAACAAATTTTACTGTTACAGTCTCAAAGATTATATCAACATCAAAGCCTGCTAAAGTCTTGACAGTATAATTTGAACTGAGAATATACATAATAATATTTAGCAATTAGTTTTTAAGTTCTTACAGAGAGAGTGCATAATAGCATATGCATGTTCCAGTTAAATGTTTAGTTTCCCTCAAAAAATCTCACATATAACACTTCCACTCTTTTACCCAACAAAATATTTATGGTGATGCATAGAAAAACTAATGAAAATTCCATGCCAAAAGAAACATTATGATTTCTTATACCTACTAGAGCCAAAGAAAAGAATTTAAACATGGCATATCATTTCATTAATGAATTTTTTCTTGAATTACAAACTCATGACTTTCTTATGTAAATACAAAGAAAATTCATTGATGCATTCTCAATTCTTCTAGAATCATCAACACAAACACAACTCTGTATTAAAAATAATAAACAATCTTTCAAGTCCCGACTAAATGTAACATATTAGAACCTATCTCAATACAATCATATATTGTTTGTTGAGAATCAATAAGAAAAAAATTACAGTTTTTGGATATCATCATTACAACATAAATGTTTCATCTTCAGAAGTCCATGGTTTTCAATAATATTACAATATGTGGGGGGTTTCGGACTGTAGTACATCCCTTGGAACCTTATTTTCCTGCCATTGACCTTTATTTATATGGATATATTGAACAATGAAGGCCTGTTGGTAGATGGTTACACTATAAAGAATGTATTGCATAGAAACATGACTATCTAATAAGTAGTCAACCCTGGAAATATACTCATTACAAACTAGCAAGGAAACATGCCAACAAAATTCCTAATATACATAGTTAACAAGTACAAAACACACAAATTTCTAGAGACAAGTTTGAAGGTCCTTTCATAATAAATGAATTAGTAACAAAGAATCCAAAATAGAAGTGGTATAACAAATATTAATATCTCTCGAGCTTGAAAGAAGTGGTGCTCGATCAACACATGAAATTTGTGGTGAAACATCATCAAAATTGATAGAGGGATATGCAAGAGTGTATAGTGAGAACCTTGACAAACACAACCCCTGATTCTTGCAACATTGTCTAGAGGATGGAAAAATTATGTTTATTTTTCCAAATATGTAAAATGAGTATAATGAATATATTTTCCTATTATTATTATATATGGTTTTATATTTTATCAAAAAATATACCAAGAGTTTATAAGGTTTTATAAATTAGTGAAAGATTCACCAAGATTTTACAATATTTTATAATTTAGTGAAATATTCGCCAAGATTTTATAGGATTGTATAATTGACTAAAATATTCGCCAAAAAATATATACACATATATTATTTTTCATAAAATAGCCTTCAATTTTTCCTATGTATCATGGGGATTCATCCATTTATTATACATATAAATTTAAGGGGGGTTCTTAAAATCACACTTGGTCATAGACCTGGTAAAAGTTTAGTGGACCTACTATAACCATGAATATGCTAATTGGGAACATGAATATGCCATGCGGGTAGAGTACCCATGACTTTTTGAAGAATTTGGAAATTTTGATTTATGTTTTGTATATGCACTGAGGATAGTGCCAAGATAAGGGGGACATGAATGTAATACCTCGGTTTTGAGTCCCCATATTAATAATGTATGTATTTTGTTTATTTGATGAAAGGACATAGTTCTTGAACAATTAAAAGAGGCTGGAGTTCCTAGGAGATGTAATACTTTGAACAATGCAAATAATAAAATACATCACTGGTTGCAAGAAAAAAATGGACAAGAGTTATAGGGGGATATGATTCCATGAGAGATGGGGATAAAAAGATAAGTATTTTTATTTACCCATATTGGTTTTAATTAAGAAAAATGGTTACATGAGCTTCTTGGGGGAAAGACCATGTGGTTCTTGATTTCATGTAATTATATAAACCCCTCTTGTGGGATGTTTGAGTTTTTTTTATCCATTCACTCTTTCATTTGGTTCTTCATTCATTCTAGTTCTTGGTTGAGACATGGGAACACATTTTTGAGGAAAGAAGGAATTGTTTTGTTGGTTATAGTAATTATTGTTGTATTTAAGCTATGAATGGGTGCTTGTATTCTTGAGATGCATTGGCATGAGCTAAACCTTGTTCACAATTGTGAATCCTGAGAGTCTCAACATAGAGATTCTTTACTAAATGCACTAGAGCCCTGGAAAGAAGTGGACAACCTAAGGGACTGTGTGACAGTGAAGGGGGTTCATTGCCTTTGGGTGGTGTAGGCTGGAGAGAAGAGAGTTGGTGTACTTTGGATTGTTGTGTGTTGATAAACATGTGAGAGATTGAGTGTTGACCGGTTTGGGAAGCTGAGTGTCGCTCTGGAACCTTTCCTTGTGGATTCATAGTCCTAGATCAGGGATGACCTACTGTTGAGACTTGGAACAACAATGTTTAAGGTTGGGTGGAACGTCCTTGGCCTGTAGCCAATTGGGGATTAGTTTTATTAAATATAATTTCTCTTTTTCATGTGTTTCTCTTCTTGTATATTTATTTCCATTGTGTATTAAGTATTATCTCTGATATATGTATTTTTAATGTGTCTTCCTATTGGTTATTATTGTGCATGGCACAATTAAGCATAATTTTTAATTCTAGCATGAATCTTGATTATTTCATGTGTGGTTGTTTCATTTCTTTCATGCTTATTTATTAATTAATTGTTATCAGAATTCAAAATCAGTTCTTGAAGTGTAATTTGAAGTAGCATGGCCAACCTACGAGTGGATGGGTATGTTACATATACTATTACAAATGAATCCGAAAAGGGATGCAATACATCTTTCATCAAACACATAAATGTATCTAGTGAATTACTTAAACCAAAGGGCATTACCTAACATTCATGTATACCTTTCCTTGTCTTAAAAATAATCTTCCAGGTGTCTTCTTCTTCTACTCATACCTAGTGGTATCCTAACTTGAGATCCAACTTAGTGAAGTACTTGGCATGATAAAAATGGTATAGAAAGACATTGATTCTAGCCAAATGGTATAAATTCTATTGGGTGATTTTATCCAAATCTTTGTAATTGATACACATTCTCCAAGTCCCATCCTTTTTGGGTGCAATGATGATATGTGACCGACAAGGTGAGGTGGTTGGTCAAATTATTGGATACCTTGGAGATAGAAAAACAATTGAAACCAACAGAGCTCAAGCTTGAATACAGGGAACATGCATCCACTGATCATATCGTGGACACAAATTTCAAGGTCACTCGCTAGCAGAGGATCCAACTTCATCGGGTTGTCAAACTAGGGAAGCTCCTACACCAAGGCCAGTGGCTCATTCGGGGCCAAATTCAGCAGAAATTTCCTCATCTGATGGGGGAACTCAACGCAATGGAGACCATTTACTCCAAAGGGGTGATGATTTATCCTAGAGGATATCACTGGCCACCCACCTATTCCAACTAGTTCAAAACATTTTTTTGGCAATTTACTACTTTTAGCAGTTTTTTGGGTCCCAAACTTCCAGGGCCATTTTGAGGGACTAAATGATGTTTTTTCATGATCGGTCACTTCAACAATATTTGAAGGATCTCATTGATCCACCTAAATGAATCTCCTCATCAATACCTTTCTAACGATCTATCATGCGCCCCAAACAAAGATCGTATGCAGAAGTTACGACCCCGGGAAGTTGATAGACTAACTTACCCCAATGAGGCCCACATGACTTTTGGCGCTTCATCTCCTAGGGTTAGGTTTTTGGATGTATAGGGTTTTGGAATTCATGTTTATTGTAAAAAGTCCTTCAGATCCTTATTTTACGCATCTTCTTGCAAATGAGCATAGCCATCACATCTCTTCTCAGAGATAAGTTGCCACCATTCTAGCAAGCTTGTTTTTAGTCCGCATTTTACAATTTCAACATATTTATTATTTAACAAAAGTCACGTTTTACTATATATATGTTATTATTCACTGTGTCTTCGTGTTAATATTATAATTATGTGTTTTCATTTCATTCCTCTCATAAATCCAGATCACTGGTATGGGAGCAGTCTGTTCCTTGTCATTTTTTAGTGCATGTCCCCGACGCAATCAGGGTATAGAGAGTTGGGTATCAATATTGTTTCTCTTGATGAAAAATTCTTTCACACGCCCAATAAACCGTCCATGGTGGGATAAAATAAATATGTCGGGATATGATATCCTTTTAAAATGTAGCTTAAGGAATCCCTCTAGCAACAGAGGAACGAGATGATGGACAACTTTGCAAAAATCCTTCGACAACTACTGATAAGTGATGCATCCAGCTCAAGCGGAGGTTCCGCACCCTTCAAGGTACAAATCAATTTTGATATTAATATATTTGAAGGTCAAATATATAAAGATTCTGTAGATAAATGGTTAAACCTTATAGAAGGGTATTGTTTTGTCCACAACTTTTTCAATAGAGAAAATATTACATTTGCGCTCCTCAAGGTCATCCCCATGTCAAAGATTGGTGGGAGACTTTCTATGAGAAAAAAGAAATAGAGAGATCCACATTATTTGCATTTTTCGCCCACTTGGGGTTCCTTCAGGGATTATATTAAGGAATAATACTACCCTATTGGAAGTTATGACGACTCATATACAAGATGGACCACACTACAACATGAAAGAGACCAAACAGTGCCAGAGTTCACCAATGTATTCCATACCTTGCGCACCAATCTGGGTATCAAAGATTCTAGGTGAAATCTAGTGTTGAAGTAACACGGTGGTATGCATAGATACATCCATACAGAAATGGAGTTTTTGGATATCCCGTCCTTGGGCGCGACCTATTGATATGCCATCAAAATTGAGCAGAAGATGAAACAAAAGACGCGACAATTTGGGTCTAGGAACCCCTCATAACAAAAGTAGGGAAAGGGTAGCCCCAACCCACAAACAAAAGGACAGATAAAATATTGGAAACATCAGGACAACCAGTCCAAGCCACAAGCAAAGAAGGACAATGGAAAGATGAAAAAATATACCAGATAGTGGTGCGACTTCCATAAGAGCCCTTGGCATAACACTTTTGATTGTCGCTAAAAGAAATTATTGATGGTTGAGGAGAAAGCCTATGAATTAGATGTGGTTTTTGAATCTGAGTTAGAAATAGAAAAGGGGAGACAAATCATTGATGTGGAACCCAGTGCCACTATTTCTACCACCAAGATCTAGCCCTTTGAACCTGATGAGCTAGAGGAAGGAGAGTGCCTCTTTCATTCACAGATAAGGGTGAAAGGAACTCCAATGCACTTCATCGTTGATAGCGGTATCCATAATAACCTCATATCAGTAGAGGTCGTCAAGAAGCTAGCCCTACAAACAATGCCACACCCACAACCCTACACCATCTGATAGCTCCACTAAATAAGCGATCTCCATGCCAATCAATAGTTTCACCTGTCATATGACATCAAGCCATTCAAAGATGAGGTATTGTGTGATGTTGCCTTCATTGAATTTTGTGATGTTGCTTTGGGCCAACCTTATTTATGGAAACGTCATGTTGTATATGAGTCTAGACCTCACAGTGTGATTATTAATTTGAACAAGAAATTTTATAGGATACCCGAGGTAGTCCCATCTAGTTTTATTTCCTTGATCTCTACCAAGCAATGTAGGAAGGTCATTTCTCAGACCAAGAAGTTTGTCTTCTTCATGATTTTCTCTTAGAGTGAGCGGAAGGTTTCAAACACATCCATGACCTCCGTGGCTGACCTCTCCATGCAACAAAGTCAATTGGATAAGGTCTTGGTAGAACACAAAGACATCTTATCATCACCTACTGGGGTACCTCTGCACTGTCAGGTCAAGCATCCCATCGATCTGACCCCCGATGCACCACTACCCAATGGGCCAGTCTATCTCCACTCTCTGTTAGAAAATGAGTAGATCAAACGTCAAATCCAAGAACTGCTCCACAATGAGCACATTCGACCTAGTGCATCACCTTATGGAAGCCAATCATATTAGTGGAAAATAAAGATGAGACCTGGTGAATCTGCATTGATTACCAGGACCTAAGTAAAATCACAGTTAGGAACTTGTACCCAATTCCCCGAATCAAATATCTCCTTGATCAACTCAAGGGGGGAAAATACTTTAGCAATAATGATCTGAAGTCTGTCTACCATCAGGTCCCAATAGAGCAGACATATGTATGGAAGATTGTCTTCAAGTCAAAAGAATATTTTGAATGGATGGTCATGCCCTTTGGTTTGAAAAATTCCCCAACAAATTTTATGAGGATGATAGATGATATCTTGCGGCCTTTACTAATTATTGTTTAGTGTTGTATCTGGATGGCATCCTCATCTACAAGAAGACTTGGGTGGAACACTTGCAACATATTTAGTAGGTCTGCACACTTTGCAGTAGCACAAGATATATGCCAACTTGGAAAAAATCTCCTTCGACATAGATAGGGTCCAGTACTTAGGCTACATTGTTTATGCACATGGTGTGCATTTGGATCCAACCAATATCCAATTCATCCATAACTGGCCAACCCCAACCATACTCACTAAGCTTCATATCTTCTTATTTCTTGCCACTTTCTATCACAGGTTCGTGTTGGGATTCTCCCATATTGCATGGGTCGTCACCCAAGTAACCAAGGGTGGTTGTAAGGAAAAATTTATGTGGGACCTATCCCAACAACAAGCGTTCGATGATCTGAAGCAGTGCTTGTGCTTAGCCCCAGTGATTTCATTACCTAAACTGCAACAACACTTTGAGATAAAGAAAGATTCTTCAGGCTATGATGTGGGCGCAGTCCTCACTCAGCATGACCACCTCATTTCCTATCATATTGAAACACTATCAGATGTCATTCGTAAGTACCCCAATTACAAAAAATAAATGTACTCCAATTTGCAAGCATGCTGCCAGTGGAGGCATTATATTCTTGGGAAGGAGACAATCATCCACACTGATCATAAGTCGTTTCAGTTCGTGCAGACACAAGGAAAATTGCAGAATGACCACCATCAAAAGTGGTCCACATATTTAAAACAATTCCACCTCAACATCAAGTATAAAATAGGAAGTACCAACCGAGTCGTTAATTGCCTTAGCTGACCTCAATTTGTGACACTCACCACAGTTCTAGAATCTTACTTCCACGATACCTCTGGATGGCCCCACCTTTATCATAGAGATCCTAACTTCGCCAACACCTACTAGATGTTGGGCGTAAACAAAACTATAACTAATTTCCATCTTTAGGATGGGCTACTGTGCCATTTGGGCCATCTCTGTGTTCCATCAAGCGAGTGAGTGAAGATGATTTGGGAATCCCACTATAGTCGGGTGGCAGTGATGTAGCAACTTTTCTACTAAATGAAGCTTCGACATGATATCAACAAGTATATCCGGTCCTGCACTACCTGTGTTATTGCCAAACCGACCACTAAGAAACAAGGCATGTAAAATCCTCTACCTACTCCTGACAGGCCCTGGGAATCCATCTCAATGGAATACATGTCAATAATTTCATCCACCAAGCGAAGAAATGACTATATTTTTATGGTTGTGGATCGCTTTTCCAAGATGGTGATTCTAGCCGCCTACAAGAAGAGCATCATAGAGAGGCCACTGCCAAGATATTATTTGAATGAGTGTGGGTACACTGTGGGATCCAAAAAACCATTATCTCAGATCAACATAGTCGATTCCTTAGCACATTATGTTTGAGCCTCTAGTCACTGCTGGACACCAAGCTCACCAAATCCACTGCCTTACACCCCCAAGCAAATGGCTAAACCAAGGTTGTCAACCGGATTATCATGCACGTCCTTGCCATGTACAATTCCAAGAACCCGCACACATGGGATGAGAGTCTTCCCTATGTTCATCACAACTACAACAAAGCCATGCATATCTCAACTGGGCACAACCCCTTTCAGGTGGGGTTGGGATTTCAACCATTAGGTCCCATGGATGTTGCACTACTCATTGCATCCACCCAAGTAGATTCATCCCATGCTCCAACTGAAGCTAACAAAGCCACCCATTTCATTGAGAGGATCTAGCACATTCACAAATAGGTTCAGGATATTTTACAGAAGTCCAATGCCAAGTACAAGAAACACCATGATCAACATCGAGTCCCACACTAGTTTTAGGGGGGAGACAAAGTTTGGTTACACTTGCATAAATAATGCCTTACAGGGCCTCATAAAAATATTCTTCCACTCCATTATGGAACTTACACCATCACCAAGGTTGTGAGTGACAATTCTTTTGAGCTCAACATTCCCCCCTTCCTTGGCCTCTTGCACCTAGTGTTCAATGTGGACCTCCTTCGACCCTATTTTCCACCATTGTTGGACACCTCAAAGATAACAGAATAGTTGAAACCAACAGAGCTCAACCCTGACTGCATGGAACATGCATCCACTAATAATATCATGGAAACATAGGTCAAGTGCACTCTCCGGCAGAGGATCCAACTTTATCGGGTTGTCAAAGCAAGGAAACTCCTACACCATGGAAAGTGGCTCACCTAGGGCCAAATTCAACAGAAATTTCCTCATCTGATGGCGGAACTCAATGCAATGGATACCATTTTTTCCTAAGGGGGGGTGATTTATCCAGGAGGATATCTGTGTCTACCCACCTATTCCAACTAGCTTAAATTCGTTTTTTGGCAATGTACTATTTTTAGGAGTTTTTCGGGTCCCAAACTTTCGGGATCATTTTGAGGGCCTAAACGACATTTTTTCACGACCGAGTCCAAGGCTCTCATTGAACCCCCTAAATGAATCTCCTCATCAATACCTTTCCAATGAGCTATCATGTGCCCCAAATGAATATCATATGCAAACGTTACGACCCCACGAAGTTGATAGATTAACTTACCCCAACGGGGCCCACATAAAATTTTGGCACTTCATCTCCTAGGGTTAGGTTTTTGGATGTATAGGGTTTTGGTATTCATTTTTATTGTAAAAATACCTTCAAAGCCTCATTGTACTCATATTCTTGTGAGTGAGTGTAGCCATCACATCTCTTCTCAGAGATAAGCTGCCACCATTCTAGCAAGGTTGTTTTCATTCTGCATTTTATAGTTTCAACATATTTCTTATTTAATAGAAGTCAAGTTTTACTGTATCTCTGTTTTTATTCACTGTATCTTTGTGTTAGTAGTATAAATTTGTGTTTTCATTTCATTCCACCCATAAATCCGTATTAGTGGTATCTGATCGGTCTGCTCCTTGTCGTTTTTTAGTGCATGTCCCCGAGGCAATCATGGCATAGAGAGTTGGGTCTCGAGCTTGTTTCTCTTGATGAAAAATAATATCTCACACCCAAGAAACCTTCCATGCTGGGTGAAAATAAATATGAAGGGACATGATATCCTTTCAAAATGTTTCTCGAGGAATCTGTCGAGCGATAGAGGAACGAGATGATGGACAACTTTGCACAAATCCTTCAATGACTACCGACAAGCGACACATCTAGCTCAAGCACAGACACCGCCCCCTTCAAGGTACATATCAATTCTTATAATCCTATATTTGAAGGTCAAATATATGCAGATGTCATAGATAAATGATTAAACCTTCTATATGTTTATTTTTCTGTCCACAACTTTTCCAATAGATAAAATATTACATTTGCGCTCCTCAAGGCTGTCCCCCATATCAAAGATTGGTGGGAGACTTTCTGTGAGAAAAAATAAATATACGGATCCACATTATTTGTAATTGCACCCACTTGGGGTTCCTTCATGGATTCTATTAAGAAACAATACTAGCCTGTTGGAAGTTATGACGAATTGTATACAAGATGTACCACACTGCGGTAGGAAAGAGACCAAATAGTGCCACAGCTCAGCAATATCTTCCATACCTTTCGCACCAAGCTAGGTATCAAATATTCTAAATGAAATTTGGTGCTAAAGTACCGCGGTGGTTTTCATAGATACATCTAGAAAAAAAAATGGAGTTTTTAATCATCTCATCCATGGGCGTGGCCTATCGATATACCATCAAAATCGAGAAGAAGATGAAACAAAAGACGCGACAGTTTGGGCTTGGGAACCCCTCACAACAGAAGTAGGGAAAGGGAAGCCCCTACCCACATAACAGAGGAAAGATAAAAGAGGGGAAACCTCAGGACAATCAGTCCAATCCATAAGAAAAGAAGGACAATGGAAAGATGAAGAAAGATATTGGGAAGTGGCGCAACTTCCATAAGATCCCCTAGCATAAAACTGCTAATTGTTGCTCAAAACATTCATTGGTGGATGAGGTGAAATCCTCTGAATCAGATGCATGTTCTGACTCTGAGTTAGAACCAAAAAATTGGAGATAGATCATTGATGTGGAACTCAATGCCATTGTTGCTACCACCAAGATCCATCCTGATGAAACTGATAAGCCATAGGAAGGCAAGCGCCTCTTTCATTCATATATTTGGGTGAAAGACACTCCTCTGCACTTCATCATTGATAGATTTAACTAGAAGAAACTAATCTCATCAAAGGTTTTCAAGTGGCTAGCCCTGAAAACAATGCTACACCCACAACCATACACCATCGGATGGATCCACCAAGGAAGCGATCTTTTCGTCAGCCAAAAATGCCTACTGTCGTACGGAATCAAGCCATTCAAAGATGAGGTATTGTGTGATGTTTCTCCCCTAGAAATTTGTGATGATATTTTGGGCCAACATTATTTATGGAAACGTCATGTTGTATATGATTCTAGACCTTGTAGTGTTATTATTAATTTGAACAGGAAATTATACATGATACCCGAGGTAGTCCCACCTAGTG
>SNQJ01S0124457.1:37495-49153 GCA_010110895.2 Picea sitchensis | reverse complement strand
GCCAGAGAAAGAACAAGGTGTATAGAATTCATCTTGGCAACAGGGGCAAAGGTCTCAGAGTAATCAATCCCTTCAACTTGTGAAAATCCCTTGGCCACAAGACATGCCTTATGCTTGTCAACAGAGCCATCTGTTGCATACTTGGTTTTATAGATCCATTTACAGCGAACTAGCTTGTGTCCCATTGGAAGAGACACGAGATCCCATGTGTGATTCTTCATCAATGAAGAATACTCCTCTGTCATGGCAGCATCCCACTCAAGTATGCCAACAGTGTCAGAAAATTGTTGTGGATCATTTGAGATAGTATGACTCAAGAAGGAGACACCTATTGTTTGTGATTGAATAGGGGAAGAGGCTAAGGCTGAATAGCTGAAATCAGTTGGTGCATAGCCATATCTGTTAGGCCTCTTTCTCTCACGAAGGCTCCTCCTGAGATGCAGTTCTTAATCAAGTTGTTCATGTTCTTGATCAATTTGTTCATGTTCAAGATCAATTTGTTCATGATGCTCATGCTCCATTCCTACAGGTGGTAGATTTTCTTCTGGTTGATGTTGAACTTCAAAAGGTTCATCATCGTTTTCTAAAGCAAATTCAACACAATTGTCTACATGACAATCTAAAGATGGAGAAGGATTTGATGTTGGGTTGAATCCTTCATCAAAACGGACAGCTCGTCGAAAAAAGACTTCTTTAGTAATAGGTTCAAATAACCTTTATTCTTTTATGTCCTCACAATAACCAACAAATATTAATGGTTGGCTTTTCTTCTCCATAGCTTTGCGTTTTTCAACTGGTATTAAGGCCCATGTTGGACTTCCAAATACTCTAAAAGCAGAGACATCAGGCTTAACATGGCTCCAATCTTCCTCTGGAGTCTTATGCAGTACTGCCCGATGAGGCATCCTATTTTGAATGTAGTTTTCACAGTTTACTGCTTCAACCCAAAAAGAGGGTGCCATGTTCTTGGACTGAATCATACAGTTTGCCATTTCTTTTAGTGTTCTGTTCTTTCTTTCAGCAACACCATTTTGCTGAGGGTTGTAGGGAACAGTGAGCTGATGTTGAATGCCATGTTCTCTACAAAGATCTGTGAATCCCTGATTGACATACTCCCCCCCATTATCTGTGCATAGTTTCTTGATAGAAAGAGATGATTGTTTCTCAACAAAATCCTTGAAGTTCTTAAAAGTAGCAAGGACCTCACTCTTGTACTTAAGAAAGTACACCCAAGAGCGACGTGAGAAGTCATCAATGAAGGTGAGTGCATACTTAGCCCYTGAAAATGASHRAGTTGGAAATGACATGAGATCGCTATGTACCAACTCAAGAGGTGTTGTAGCACGCCATGCTTTTCCTTTAGGAAAAGGATCTTGATGTTGTTTTCCAAGGACACAACCTGGAAAAACTCCATCAGTACAAGAAACTTTAGGAAGACCAAGCACCAATTTTTGGGTACTTAACTGCTGCAGATATATGTAGTTGAGATGTCCAAATATTTCATGCCAAAGCTTACTCAAAGCATCATCATGTGCAATGAAAGAGGAACCTAAGGAAGACTCAAAAGAAGCAAACTTATACAGACGAGAACTATGATCTACTTTTCCAGATGCAACAACAATGTCTGGATTTTGTAGTTCTTGGATGATTACATCATTAGGAGAAAACTCTATTGTTTTCCCATTACCAGAATGACAAATCTAATATATAGATAGAAGATTTGCAGATATGTGAGGAATAAGAAGAACATCATTAATGCACCCTTTATCTAACTGCACTGTGCCAGATCCAAGAACATCCAGTTGTGTAGAGTCTCCAACTGCAATCTGTGAAATGCTACATTCAGATGTAGAAGCCAACAATTCATGAGAATGAGTCATGTGGTGTGAAGCACTAGAATCAAGTATCCAACTATTTGAAGATGCATACAAAGCTTGAGCTGATAAAGCATGTCCTTTACTAGTAGAAGAAGGTTTTGGTACTGAAATCTTATGTTGCTTCATGGCTTCATTCAAAGCTTCAAGTTTCAACCAACACTTAGATTCTACATGCCCAAGTCCACCACAAAAGCTACAGGTGTCATTTGACTTCTTCTTCTTTGTCTTGGAGGAAGACTCGCCAAACTTGGAAGATGGAGGAAATGGTTTTGTTTTCTCTTGAGACTTGGAGGTAAACTCACCAGTTGGAGAAAAAATTTTCTTCTTCTTATACCGAGTCTTGTGCTTAGTTTTGGTGTTTTGAGCCACAAGAGCCTTATTGTTAGAGCCAGAAAGAGCATCTAATTGAGTAAGCTTAGATTTTTCTCTGGTAAGACGCTCACAGAAAATCTCAAAGGAAGACATTTTAAACTCACTTCCTAGTGCATCCATAGTAGAAAGAAAGAAAATGGAGAAGAAAATACTTGATAATGACCTTTTAGCTTGGATAAAATCAAGAAGATGCACTCTTTATTTGATTTAGTTTTTCCGCACCCTCTTAGCTGAACCACTAGTGCCTTGAATTTGGTGAGATAGTCTTCAACGGATGCATGTTCATCCGGTACCAGTGATGACAGCTCCTCTTCCAATTGTAGGGCTCGAAATTCATTGATTTTTCCAAATAAGGAATCCAACTTGTCCCAACTTGCTTTCGGAGTTTTACAATCAACTATGTGGAACACCAAGCTATCCGACACATGTAAACCGATGAGGCCCATGGATTCATCAAGTTTATTTTGATAGGCGAATCTGTCAATTTCCTTAGTGAGCACAGGTTGAGCCCCGGCCAACATCTGCCCGAGCCCTTTTGATTGCAACAACTGTTGCATCTTAAGTTTCCATGTATGATAATTATGGGGAGTTAGGAGCTCAATAATCCTTAATTTCTCCATTTACAATAAAGAGTACAATAAAACACTAGATCTAGGTGTGATATCTCAAAAGAGAATGGAAACCTAGGCTTTAAATAAAGAGATCTAAAAATGTTTACAGATTAAAAATATTTGGATATCCGCTTCTGCAGCTGCATCATTGCCACGGGAAATTCAACTCCGTCCTCAGTGTCGGTCGGCTGAACCCTTTCTCCTCTTCGTCTCCATCTGTTGAGAAGATCAGATTTTCGCCAACATTGTTCGAGATGATTGCTCACCAGCAAGAAATGCTGCCAATCTACAGTCCACTTGATACCCTTAAGACCACGAACGGCCCCATTCGTATGATAGTGAGCTCTGTCGCGGGCAAGTATGACGGTGTCCTCCTCCGGACACTGATCCTCCTACGACAACGCGGTGATCAAGCACAGAACAAATGGCGCCTCCCTCAGATCGACGATCAACACCCTACGGACAGATCCGCACACGGTGGAAAGTCGACCTACAGATCTCAAACCGGATCTCTAAAAATCTCAGAACGGAGCTCGCCCATTCACGGATTTCCTCAAATCGTAGATCCAAGGCAAAGGCAACACACACGAGAATTTTTGACAGCTGCGACTTGTGTGAAAAAAAAGAATTACTAAAAATATGATATCGCTGAGCACCCTCGAGCGAGATATAACTAAGAGCTAGCAAATGCCAAGGAATACAAGCCAGAAGGTACACAGAGCCGCCGGAAAAACGACGGCTCAGCCTGCAAATCTTTCTTTCTGAAACAAAAACGAGAAGCGGTTTGCAGAGAGGCTCCGATACCATACACCAATGTATGTACACCAACAAGGTAGATCAGACACTCATAATGAGATCGCTTTAATCAATATTGGGCAAGTATGATCTTGATCTCAGAAAACTTGCAAATCTCTCAAAAGAAAGGAGAAAGGGTTTGCAGAGCAGCTCTGATACCATGTAGATATTGAGAAAATACAATATCACAAGCACAACAAGATAACTGCAAAGACCAATAACCTTATACAAAGGAGAGAATGATCTATTAGATCTGTTTGCTGATTACATTGAAGAGCTCCTCTATTTATAATAGGCTGACAAGAGACAACATTGATGAAGGTAGATGGATAACTCTCTCATGAAATAATAAGACAAGTAGATGGATGGGATAAGTCAAAGAAGCACATGATGATTATCCATAAAAAGCCAAAAAAGGATGACATGACATACCTATCTAAGTAAACGTATACATCAACACTAATCACAATTACTTTATAAAACTAATCACAATTACTTTATAAAAGTGGTTGATATAAGCAAATGAACTTATTAATTTAGAAAAGTGAAAATGAAGAGGATCCACCCATATCAACGACTTTTATAAAATAGTTATTACTAATTATGTTACAGTTTACATAAAAATAAAAAATAAAACCTAAGATCAACACTAAAACATAAAACATACAACGCCGTTGAGATGAAGGCAAAGACGAATTGATGAGACAGTTACATGAAACCGAATATTCGCTGCAAAATTAAAAACGATAATAAATTCTCAAATCAAAATAATCTGCAATGCATACTAATACGCGTACCATACCTGCGCGAACGCTAATTTATTATAGTGCCTACATTTCTGATCTACTCGACCAACTCTTCTATATATACTTTTTATACAGCGCCCTAACGGAATTTTTTTTTATCGAAATTCATGTCATAGTTCTTCCAGAGGCAGATTGAATCCACCCGGAACCTACGAAAATCTTAAAACTCATCCAATCAACGAGAAAACGAAACGGGGTTCGGACGAGAGAATGAAATCTTCAAGAACGTTTTCATCTTTGTACACCGCCTTACATCTATAAGAATTTAGTAGGGAAATCTTGTTGGAATTTGGGCAGACAAGGGAAGGCAATCTCTGAAGCTTTGAGCTCTCTTTGGTATCTGTGTATATGAATATATAATTAATGTAAGATGAGAATGGCTGCGGTGGGAGAGAGAACAGTGTACACAGTAATTGCTGAATCAATGTCTGCTGCAGCTGCAGAAAGCAAAGTAATTCCTTCTCAAAATGAGTGAATGAAGACTCCCAAAAATATGCAGAGAAAGTTGCAGGAGCCCACCCTGTCATTCAATCTATGCATGCAAAAACCTAAAAGAGAAAAAGCAAATAATTCAAGACACGGCTTCCCAAAACCCTTGTAACAATGAATACAGTCTTGATTGTTAAATTATTCTTGATTTTTCTTTTTTATGATTTTCCTTCATGCTTGCTTGTCTTGTCAGTTGACTCCTTCGATCCTCGGAATGTAAAATATTCCAGCAGCACAAATACATATGAAGGAATACAGGGCAGGCAATCTGACAAACATATATATGATATCTTACACAATGGATTATACAGTCAAATCAATCATTAAATTAATAAATACTATGGTCTGAGTGTTTTGACATGAAAATGTGTACTTTGTTCGTAGGTAGAATATATATTTATTTTGTTATATCTATTTTTGTTTGATCATTGGCCTTAGTTTGGACTTTGACTTTAAAAATTTCACGAAATTGATTTTGGAAAATAATGAGAATAGTTGGAAATTAAGCCGACCTACCAACTCCTGATTTTGGAAAATAATAAGAGTTGTTGGAAATTGAGACGACCTACCAACTCGTGATTTTGGAAATAGTTCCATCATATATGAGCACAAACTGCAAGGTTGTTGTTGTTCACGCCCTCCAAGATTTAAACTTTGGAACTACGTCCCTTTCATAGTCCTACAGCAAAAGAAGACAATCAGTACAGTGCCAGCAATTACTTTTATGGCTTCTCAGTGGATAGAGCCTTTATTTATTTAACCTAGAAAGCTAAAATTCGATGAGTTATAATCTGCCAATATTTCGCATTTAAGTTTTTCAGAATGGAAGAATTATGCCTATAGAATTATATAATCACAAATGATTATGTCGTCCAAATTAAATAAATTTATGATCTAAGCTACATTCTCATGATATTGATATCAGGGCTTATTTAAATAATCTTCATAATAGTATATTCTCATTATATTGTTAACATGGTTTATTTAAATAATCTTCATAATAGTACATGTGTGCATAGATTTGAGCATTAGGGTTAATTTTTTAAATAAGTTTCACATAGATTTGAAGATTAGGGTTAATTTAAATAAGTTTCATAAGGTGTAGAAATGTACTGGATCAATGATTTAATGTTTAAGAAAAATTAATGAAAAATTAATTTGTTTAATAGTATATGTAAATATATATATAAAAAAACAAAAATGTATATTTAATTATTTATGATAAAAAAATTTAGAGTAATTATATAAAGAAAAAATATTTGTATGTATTAAGTGTTCATTGTTTAAGAAAAAATAATTCTTTTAGTAGTATATGTAAATATATATTTAAAAAAAAAAAAAGATGTATAGTTAATTATTTATGATAAAAAAAAATTAGTATAGTTGTTTAAAGAGGAAATAATTATATGTATTAAGTGTTGATAGGAGTTGTAAGGAAGGTAGATCATTCATAGAGTTTAATGTAGTACATTTTTAGTTTGATAAATGATGATTATAATGTGGTATAAACTTTTTGTTTATATATTATGTTTTTATTATACAAATCCAAATTATTATATAATTTTATGGATTGAGTGGCTGAATTTTTTTGTAATATTGTATATCTTATTAAATAATTAATAAGATGATGATTTTAATTATTAAAACATTATAAGTTTTGTTATATGGAGTATGTGATTCATTTTGATGTATTTTAATATAATAATGTAGAACTTTACTTTTTAGTAGCATGATTGTTAAAAGTGATTAAATAGTTAAGTGATTTGAGGGGATTAATGATGTAGGACATCCATAATGGTAAAGCTAATATTTTAAGGAGTTATTCATTTGAATCATAATAGAGGAGTCTGTTTGACTAAGAAGGGTTTTGTTGGAAGTATCATGGATTAGTTATTATCTTATTATTATTAAGCATTGGAGTGGAACACCCTCAACATAGACGCTGGGAATGTGTAAGGACATGACATATCATGAATGGTTTTCTTATATATATGGTCATGTGGTGTAATGAATAGTTTCGGTTAATTAATAGATGCCCTTAGAATAAGTTTTCTCTTGTTTTTTTAATTTTCAATATAAGTCTATGTCTTATATGTGATTGGTATACATTTTGGTATATGTTTTAGTTGTGTATTTAGTAAGTTATGGTTGAATTTTTTTGGTTATATATAAGACTAATAAAACAAATCAAAATGAGTGTGAAATTGACAAAAAAAATAAAAAACAAGAGAGACACTAATATAGGCTATGTCCATGTAGACACATCCAATATTTCCTTTATTTCATCCAGCAAAATGAAGGGATATAACACCTAAAACACATCCATTTCAACCTTCTCTTCACTCTCTCAAAGTATCCTCTCTCGATCACAATACTCTTTCTCATTATTATAATACAATATATCGGATCCAAAATGGATGCAAAAAACCACCCAACTTTTTTTTCTAGGAGGTTCCACCCCCCCTTGACCCCCAATGTGCTTGGAACAACCTAACAATGTGTGTAGATAATTAATAATATAACACAAAACCCCCACTTGGGACAAGGATCCAAATGTAGTTGAAACAAGACCTTTAAATGAGGAAGATAATCAGACTCCACAACTAACAAACTTGGCATGGCTAATAATGCACATTATGTTGATGATTTAAGATGGGTTAAAGACTCATTGTCATACAAATCTAATTTAAACATGAGGAATAGGGATTTTGGCTTGAAAATAAAATGTATCTCAAACTAAATTTAACTACAAAAGTAGAAGACATATAAGGATCTGAGGTAAATTTATCCATTCACATAATATATCACATATAATTTTGTATTCCTTTATTAAGAAAGAAAAAAAAGAACATTAAATAAACTTTCATGATCAAACCTGTTAAGTTCCTTAATAGATCTGAAGGTAAATCTCAAAATATACCTACAATATCAACAAGAAAAAACCAAACCATTCACCATAATACTGACCACAAGAAATAGTCAAAACCCTTGAGAAAGGGTAACACCATATATTAATCCATAAGGAAGGATAACACTCATCAAGCAATGTTTGATACATTCACAATATTCTTCACTATGTTTCATTACATTGCTTACACTTCTTTATATAGCTCTCTCTATCTCTTAGGAACCTTCTAGAGAGCCTTCTCACATTTATTACATCTAAATACCATAGTGGTACTTTATTAATATAGTGGACCTAGTCCACCTTACATGGAATGACCACATTCTCATATATTAAATAACTTTTACTAATAATACATAACCACTTTCCCATTGGGTACCTTCCTAGTTACCCCATATTACCTCCCTAGGTATACTACATTCCATCCCCCTTCACATGTTTCGTCCTCGAAACACGAGAAGAAACCATACAATATGATCAATTAAACAATGTAGTCAACTGGTGCCAAGTACGACCATCCATCCATCCCAATGGAAGTCAAACATAATGTCCATCTGTTGCCTTGCCACCCTGATCTTGATCTGCATTATGTCGATGTTGCCATGGGATTAGTTCTCTAGCCTGATGTCTTCCTGTAGTGCTAGTAGGCCTTCATGCACCTCTTGATCGGTATCCTTTCTGGTTCCCTGTTGGTGCATAAATGTGTTGATGCTCACGCCCTTGCCTTGATGACTGTTGTTTCTCTATATGATGTGGATGGCGATATACAACAACTGTAGGAATCTGTTCTTTTTTCTTCAAATTTGCAAGACTTTGTGCCTTTGATTCAATGACCTCCTTAACTTCCTGTAGTTTTGCTTCATCTCCTTCTGTAGACTCTGCCTCTAATTCAACTTCAGACTCGACAATAACTTCTTTGCTAGCCTCCATGGGCCCATCTTTCTTACTAAGAGACACATCGTGCAATGTGATTTTCTTTTTCTTGTACCAAAGCTTTAGAAACTTATTTTCCATATTAATATTAACTGTACCAACTAATTCCATCCAAGGATAGCCCAAAACAATATCTTCATCAACCATATCTATAGCATGAAAATGAGAATGCAATACATAAGTGTCCATGGTGATCTTTAAATCTTTAAAATTTTTAACATTTTCACCCTCAACCTATGTGTTGTGAATAATATTTGCAGGAACTTGCAATCTATTAACCAACTGAATATTGATAAAACTTTGTTGGCAACTAAGGTTAATAGAAACAATGACATTTTCTTTATGAATACAACCATGAAATTGTAATATAGATTTTCCACATGAAAATAAACTCTTGGTGATGTCTTTATCCTTACTTTTTGTATGAAACCACTTGTCTAAAAATAAATTTTCATATTCTTTATTTGAAAGTGTAGAAATATCTTCAGATTTAACTTCAAACCACTAGTTAAGAGCTTCATCCCTTAAATTTATCCATAGTCCATTTCGTCATAGGAAGCCACATGATGACTTTATATTTTTGATATATAAAAGTAATTTCTCAAGTTTTTCCTAAGAAAGTGACATCCCCTCAGAATAGTGAAATGATTGCCACCATATGAGAGCATCATCTTTGAAACCCCAATCTACAAAAGATTTCCACTTCTATTTCCATAATGACTTTTGAGATTGTATAAATTCTTCAATACTAGGGCCATGATCCCTTCTAGTAAAAAATATCATGCTTGGAATAAATCTTCAACAAAAACTAAAGCTTAAAAATAACTTATTGTGCAAATCGTGCGGCTTTTTTCAGAAAAAAAAAAACCTAAAAAATGGCCGAATTTAAAATGCGCATAAATTTACTTCCCAGACCCTGTTTTGGTTGATTTTGTTTTTGAAATTGGGTATTTTTTTGAGAGGAATTCAAATATCCAATTTGTTTGGCCAAATTTTGATCAGAAAGTTTCAGATCTGAACCTGAAGTGCGTCGCCCTCTTTTTTCCTAGAAAAAATCTGCAAAAAAAGCCAAAAAAAATTCCCCTTCTTTGGCCAAGGAAAGTGCTCTGATACCAATTGTTAAGTGATTGAATAGATCTGAAGATAAAAAATCAAAATAAGCCCACAATATCAACAAGAAAAAACCAAACCATTCACCAAAATATAGAACACAAGAAATAGTCAAAACCCTTGAGGTAGGGTAACACCATATATTAATCCTTAAGGAAGGATAAAACTCCTCAAACAATGCTTGATACATTCACAATATTATTCACTATGTTTCATTACATTGCTTATACTTCTTTATATATCTCTCTATCTCTTAGGAACGTTCTAGAGAGTCTTCTCACATTTATTACATTTAACTACCATAGTGGTACTTTATTAATATAGTGGATCTAGTCCACCTTATATTGAATGATTGCATTCTCATATGTTACGTGCTATCCTCTAATGATGACTTAAATATCCATGGATTATAATTCTTAACTAATAATTGAAATATTAACCACTCAAGTAACAAATAAAAAAACATTATATTTAATTTTTATGTTTATGAAATCCTATATTTTATTATATAAGGAAACTACTTATATTCAATGATTTCCGTGGAAAAACATCCACATCACTCCTTCCTATTTATTTGAACAAATGTGAAGATAGGAAGAGAAAACATAGTTATAAACATAGATTGTAAAATATCATGAAAAAAACTAGTATAGAAAAAACTCTTATCAAAAATAAAAGATGATGACGTGTTCTTTTTCTTGTTTTCAAGATTTATAATATAAATAAAAGATTTTTTCATTATAAAATACTCAAAAATAAGGTCAACTATGGATACATTCTAGATTAAAGTTTTCTTCTTTCCATGTTTATCTATGTATCTTTTGCTACTCCGTTTGGCATCCACATTACTATAAGCATACAACTACATAGGTCAACTATGGATACATTCTAGATTAAAGTTTTCTTCTTTCCATGTTTATCTATGTATCTTTTGCTACTCCGTTTGGCATCCACATTACTATAAACATACAACTACATAAATGATGAAGTAAAAATCAACTTGCTTAGAGTGTAACTTCCACATACCAACTATGTTCTTTTATTGCAATACAATACAATATTGAAAAGGTCTCTATGAAATGTATTCAAATTCAAGTTTCTTATCAATTTGCATCTCAAGTTTTGAACCTAAAATTATGATAACTTCCACATACTAGTTCTCTTTTATTTTATTACAATACAATGTTAAAAAGGTCCACATACTAGTTTTCTATTAATTTACACAATATAATTTTTATTTTATTACAATACAATGTTAAAAAGTTCTCTATAAAATGTATTCAAAATCAAATTTATTATCAATTTGCATGTCCGAATTTTAAACCTAAAATTATGATTTTCTATAAAATGTAATCAAAATCAAATTTCTTATCAATTTGCATCTGAGTTTTAAACCTAAAATTATGAAACAATAATCCTTAAACATTTATTACTTCAATTTTTCTTCTTCTAGAAAGTTTTTTAAAATATAATAAATATAATTATTTTTATATATATATATATATATATATATATAATTTTTGAATTTTATTTATTATATTATATTTAATTAAAATTATAATAAATATAATTATTCATTTTTAATCATAAAGAAAATTAAGATATTATAAACATGTAATCAACCTTAATCTAAAAGATCAAAATTATAAATTTTCACTAGCTCCACAGTGAACTGGGAGTTGGTCAATTCCTAAAATGTCAAGATCTCATTTTCAAAATATTGATCACACTACCAACCTTCCTAACCTCTTAACTCAACA
>SNQJ01S0124457.1:9966-26594 GCA_010110895.2 Picea sitchensis | reverse complement strand
TTTTTTTTTTTAAATATATATTTACATATACTACTAAAAGAATTATTTTTTCTTAAACAATGAACACTTAATACATACAAATATTTTTTCTTTATATAATTACTCTAAATTTTTTTATCATAAATAATTAAATATACATTTTTGTTTTTTTATATATATATTTACATATACTATTAAACAAATTAATTTTTCATTAATTTTTCTTAAACATTAAATCATTGATCCAGTACATTTCTACACCTTATGAAACTTATTTAAATTAACCCTAATCTTCAAATCTATGTGAAACTTATTTAAAAAATTAACCCTAATGCTCAAATCTATGCACACATGTACTATTATGAAGATTATTTAAATAAACCATGTTAACAATATAATGAGAATATACTATTATGAAGATTATTTAAATAAGCCCTGATATCAATATCATGAGAATGTAGCTTAGATCATAAATTTATTTAATTTGGACGACATAATCATTTGTGATTATATAATTCTATAGGCATAATTCTTCCATTCTGAAAAACTTAAATGCGAAATATTGGCAGATTATAACTCATCGAATTTTAGCTTTCTAGGTTAAATAAATAAAGGCTCTATCCACTGAGAAGCCATAAAAGTAATTGCTGGCACTGTACTGATTGTCTTCTTTTGCTGTAGGACTATGAAAGGGACGTAGTTCCAAAGTTTAAATCTTGGAGGGCGTGAACAACAACAACCTTGCAGTTTGTGCTCATATATGATGGAACTATTTCCAAAATCACGAGTTGGTAGGTCGTCTCAATTTCCAACAACTCTTATTATTTTCCAAAATCAGGAGTTGGTAGGTCGGCTTAATTTCCAACTATTCTCATTATTTTCCAAAATCAATTTCGTGAAATTTTTAAAGTCAAAGTCCAAACTAAGGCCAATGATCAAACAAAAATAGATATAACAAAATAAATATATATTCTACCTACGAACAAAGTACACATTTTCATGTCAAAACACTCAGACCATAGTATTTATTAATTTAATGATTGATTTGACTGTATAATCCATTGTGTAAGATATCATATATATGTTTGTCAGATTGCCTGCCCTGTATTCCTTCATATGTATTTGTGCTGCTGGAATATTTTACATTCCGAGGATCGAAGGAGTCAACTGACAAGACAAGCAAGCATGAAGGAAAATCATAAAAAAGAAAAATCAAGAATAATTTAACAATCAAGACTGTATTCATTGTTACAAGGGTTTTGGGAAGCCGTGTCTTGAATTATTTGCTTTTTCTCTTTTAGGTTTTTGCATGCATAGATTGAATGACAGGGTGGGCTCCTGCAACTTTCTCTGCATATTTTTGGGAGTCTTCATTCACTCATTTTGAGAAGGAATTACTTTGCTTTCTGCAGCTGCAGCAGACATTGATTCAGCAATTACTGTGTACACTGTTCTCTCTCCCACCGCAGCCATTCTCATCTTACATTAATTATATATTCATATACACAGATACCAAAGAGAGCTCAAAGCTTCAGAGATTGCCTTCCCTTGTCTGCCCAAATTCCAACAAGATTTCCCTACTAAATTCTTATAGATGTAAGGCGGTGTACAAAGATAAAAACGTTCTTGAAGATTCCATTCTCTCGTCCGAACCCCGTTTCCCAGGTTCCGGGTGGATTCAATCTGCCTCTGGATGAGTTTTAAGATTTTGCTAGGTTCCGGGTGGATTCAATATGCCTCTAAGGGTTGGAAGAACTATGACATGAATTTCGATAAATTATTTTCCGTTCGGGCACTGTATGAATAACTCGAACAGAACTGGCAGATTAACCCTCAGTGGGCATTAGCGTAGACACCATTCGACAGAGATATTACAAAGAGGCCCAAGCATTAATAGTGTAATTTAGTAATTAACACAAATAAAATAGTAAAATAAACAGTTACTAAAATAATACATTAAAAATGCAAAAAATTATAAATAATTTAAAAATACATTAAAAATGTATAAATACATTAATGCATTTTTATATAAACTTAGAAAAGTATTAATGTATTATTTCATTAATACTTTTAAGAAATATAGAAATTAAGTATCAATGTATTAACATAATATATTAGCGTAGACCCCATTTGACAGAGATATTACAAAGAGGCCCAAGCATTAATAGTGTAATTTAGTAATTAACGCAAATAAAATAGTAAAATAAACAGTTACTAAAATAATACATTAAAAATGCAAAAAATTATAAATAATTTAAAAATACATTAAAATGTATAAATACATTAATGCATTCTTATACAAACTTAGAAAAGTATTAATGTATTATTTCATTAATACTTTTAAGAAATATAGAAATTAAGTATCAATGTATTAACATAATATATTAGCGTAGACCCCATTCGACATAGATATTACAAAGAGGCCCAAGCATTAATAGTGTAATTTAGTAATTAACACAAATAAAATAGTAAAATAAACAGTTACTAAAATAATACATTAAAAATTTAAAAAATTATAAATAATTTAAAAATACATTAAAAATGTATAAATACATTAATGCATTCTTATATAAACTTAGAAAAGTATTAATGTATTATTTCATTAATATTTTTAAGAAATATAGAAATTAAGTATCAATGTATTAACATAATATATTAGCGTAGACCCCATTCGACATAGATATTACAAAGAGGCCCAAGCATTAATAGTGTAATTTAGTAATTAACACAAATAAAATAGTAAAATAAACAGTTACTAAAATAATACATTAAAAATGCAAAAATTATAAATAATTTAAAAATACATTAAAAATGTATAAATACATTAATGCATTCTTATACAAACTTAGAAAAGTATTAATGTATTATTTCATTAATAATTTTAAGTAATATAGAAATTAAGTATCAATGTATTATCATAATATATTAATGTATAATGTAATGTATTAATGAAACATGTAATTTAATAAATATTTTAATAGTGTAATTTAGTAATTAATGTATAAATTACTAAATTAATGAAATATGCTCAAAAAGCTTCTCTTAATGTTTAATGCTTTTCTAACACATAAAAAAATTTCTAAAGAATCACAAGTAATCACTTATCTCTTAAGATCCAGTAAACCAATTGGATCTTAGTGGAAGTTAATCATCATCATCATCAATTAATCAATTAATCATAGTTTAATAAAACATATATACATTAATAAAATATTAATAATACATGAATAAAATGTTAATAATACATGAATAAAGTAAAAATATGACATTTATAATACATTATAGGATAAACACATTAATATACTTATAATAGATTATTTAAATAATATATTAATGATATATAAATGAATATATTATTTAATAAATACATTAAGGTGTTAAGTATTAAATGTATGAAATAATTAAAACATTAATGTAATATATAAATTAATTTTATAAAACATTAATCTATAATGTAATGTATTATTGTATTAAATAATTAATACAAATTTATTTATATATTAGTCATTGTTAATTAATAAATGTAATTATAAAGTATTAAAATATTATTAATAAATAAATATATAAAGCATCTATATGTTACACAATTTTTTAAAAATGCATAAAAATGTAATAATACATTAAAATAATAAAGTATTACCAATACAAACCAGTTATCAATAGTGAGATCGCAAAGCGCTAGGGTTAGGGTTGCTTCAGCCCTGGGCACAATGATTCCTAGCGAGGGAGGGCTGCGAGGCTCCTCCTACAGTGAAGCGACGACGCAGGGAAACAACAGAGGGAGTTCCAGGCGCCCAACATTCGAGCCTCCACCAGATCTTTGCTCACAACTTCTTTTTGAGGGTACATTCAAGGATCGAGAGATGGATATTGATTCGGGAAAAATACCTACTGCAGCAAGCGCGACACATCCATGGATACCGGGGAAATGCATTCCCCAAGTGTCGTAAGCCCCAAAATACATCATAAGCACACCCAAGATTGAGGAACATAAGCAATACATGAGAAACTATGCTTTAGTGGGGAAATTTTTAGGGCTTTGGCCCTCAGAACGAGAATTGGTAAAATGGATACACCAATGGTGGAAGCCAAAAGGACATTATGATCTGTAGCTGGGTTCCAAGGGATTTTTCACCATAATCCTGCAAAACCTAGAGGACAAAAATCGCATTTTCGACGGAGGGTCGTATTTCTTTAACTCGACGGATCTCTTCTTGCGATTTTGGACTGAAAAATTAAGCCCTGAAACAAAAGAATTCACACATGCCCCAATATGGATAAGGCTTTATTCCTTGTTGTAGGAGTTCTGGCTGGAGGAGGTGTTGGCATGCATTGGAAACACCATTGGAGTGTATGTTAAATCCTCAAAGGCCACAAAGCAATGAAGATATACCTCCTACATGCGCATATGTGTTTATCTAAACATTGCAAAGCCATTACCAGGATACACTGCTTTGGAATATCATGATGAGAACTGGATGCAAACCCTTGACTATGAGCACATTCCGTTCAGATGTAGAAAATGTCATGAGAATGGGCACCTCTTTAGGGATTGCTCCCTCAACACGCCAAGCAAATATGGAAACCTTGAAGCAAACAAAAATAAAGACGACTTCATCCTGGCACCAGGCAAGAGAAGACAAGGAGGTAGAAGAACAGTAGCCCAACCTAATAAGGAGCCGACCTCAAGCAATCAATTTGAGATTCTGCAACAACAACCATAGTGCATGGAATCCTCACAGGCCTCGCCCACAGAGAAAACACCTCAAAACCCAGAGAAAGGGAAAGCAAAGGAAGCCCCAGGTCAGACTCAAATCATTCCTCCACCTAGCTCCACCACCACAGCCTTGGAACCCTCAGAAATCGAAGATAGGGATGCATAAATGGAACTAGACGAGCAAGACCTAGCAGGCGTTGACCTAGAGCATCTTGAGCATGCCTATCAACACCAAAAACTATACACCATTCCCTTAGACCAACTGAGAAAATTCCACAAGATCTTCCTCAACTCCTCGGCAGGATCCACCGCTAGATCCAGTGTGGGCTTAGGAATACAAGGAAATACGCAGAAAGAACAACACAAATCTCAAAAATATGAAAAGAAAAGTGGAAGAAAATCCACCAACAAGTTCATCCACGAGATAGGGAACTTTATGGTTAACTCAGGTCAGATACATCTCGTATCTGATAGTTTCCTCCCCCCTCCCCTCCCCATCCCCATCATGAAGATCATCTCTTGGAATATAAGGGGACTCAACGGTCGTAGTAATCAGAAGTTACTACGAGACATGATCATAGCAGAAAAACCAGACATAATGATGCTCCATGAAACAAAATGCATAACTGAAGAAATGGACAAGCTTCTCCCTAGCTATTGGAGTCAAGGGAAAGGAATCTATACGGTGACGAAGGGTGCAGTAGGGGGACTGGATCTTCTTTGGAACCCAAGCTTGGTTACCCCTAAATTGTTTTTCAAAACCAAATGGTCCATCTCTACGGTCTATCAACTCATCGGATCTGATAAACCTAGCTATCTTACAAACGTTTATGGACCAGCCACCTCAAGGGGCAAACATTCCTTCTTAAGAGGCCTGGAGAACCTGACCACCTTAACCGGCGGGAATAGGTGGATCCTGGGAGGAAATTTCAACATGATTTGCAATCTGGATGAAAGGAGAGGAGGAACACGTCGTCTAGATGTAGGTCAGAGGACTTTCAGTGCCTAATCGATAACTTAGGTTGCATTGACAAAGACACCTCTAATGGAACCTTCACCTGGAAAAATCAAAGAACTGGCTTTCATCAGATAGCTTGCAAGCTAGACCGATTTCTTCTATCTGACTCTCTCATGCTGGAAGGCACAACTCTGGAAGCAAGCATCCTCGATATCCATGGGTCAGATCACTAACCTATCCAACTCTGGCTGGACATTCCTGCAACTCCCAGACGAAAACCCTTCAGGCTGGAGCAGTTTTGACTTAATCACCTGGACTTCCAGCTAAATGCCCACACTTGGTGGAGGGAGGTGACAGTTCCACACGGCTCCAATATGTACAGGTTTCAGCAGAAACTCAAAAACTTCAAGCAAAAACTCAAGACTTGGAATAAACAAACCTTCAGCAACATCTTTGAGGCTCAAAGGCAACTAACAGACCAAATGGGCACCATAGAAAGCCAAATCCAGAAACTGGGCTTATCTGAGGACCTCAAAACACAGGAAGCGACAATAAGTCAAAAGCTAGAGGAGAGAAAGGCCCAAAAAGAGATCTTGTGGAGACAAAATTCACGCATCCAATGGTTCAAGGAGGGTGACAAAAACACTAAATTATTTCATAGGTCTACCATTCAGAGGAGGCATGCCAATCGCATCACTCATCTACTCTCAGAAAACGGGAAAACCCTTCACACCCATGAGGATTTGGAAGAGGAGTTGGTCACCTATTATCAAAATCTCTTGACAGAGCCGCTAAAGGACATAACACAAGCGATCACACAGATAATGCATCACATACCCTCCCTAATCACAGGGGAGAAAAACGCAGCCCTGGTACGGCCCATCACACTCGAGGAAGTTGATGAGGCTCTTCAGGATACCCCCAAAGATAAAGCCCCGGGACCGGATGGATTCACAACAGACTTCTTTCACCACTACTAGCCAATGATCAGAGAGGAGGTATGGGAGATCATTAAAGACTCTAAACTTTCAGGTCAATTCCTCCCTACCCTCAACGCTACTTTCCTCACCCTTATTCCCAAAGAAGAGCTAGTGAACACCCCAAGAAGTTCCGACCAATCGCCCTCTGCAACTTCATTTACAAGCTCCTAACCAAAGTGATAGCAAGGAGACTCAAGCCTATCCTCCCCTTCATTATTTCGCCAGAAAAATCAGGGTATGTGGAGGGAAGACAAATCTTGGACATCGTCATCCTAGCACATGAAGTTATCCACTCTTTACAAAATACTCGCACTCTAGGTATGCTCTTAAAACTGGACCTTTCTAAAGATTTTGACAAGTTAAGTTGGGACTATATGCGCTCGATGCTCCTCGCCTTTGGTTTTGATCCCTCCTGGGTAGACTGGATCCTGAACCTAACCTCCTCTACTTTCTTTTCAATCCTCATCAACAGAGTCCCTTCTCTCCCTTTCTCTCCCACGAGAGGAATCAGGAAAGGTGATCCTCTTTCCCCGTTCCTTTTCATTATCATGGCAGAAGGTCTCAGTCGCTCCATCCAAGCCATTGTAGCAAACAAGACGCTAAAGGGACTACCCTTGCATGGCATCAATCCTCCAATCTCTCACAACCAATTTTTCAATGATACTCTGATGATGGGTTCCCCCATTATTCATGAGGCCCATACAACCCTCTCTATTATTCAAACCTTCTGTGATGCTTCTGGAATGGACATCAACAAGGACAAATCCCATATCTTCTTTTTCAACACCCCATTTCCGATTCAACTCCACATCACAGAAATCCTGGGTTTTACTCGTAGCTCCCTTTCGTCCAAATACATTGGTATCCCCCTCCTGGACAAAACCCTCAGAAACAACTCTTGGGAGAGCCTCCTCACCTCCTTTTCGAAAATACTATCCTCCTGGACCTACCGAACTCTCAATCTCCCCAGTCGCCCGATCCTTCTCAAGTCGATGCTTCAACCTCTGCAAGTCTATACCTTCTCATCCCTCACTTCCCCTAACTTTGTCCTTAGCGCTATCAAAACCCTACAAAGGAACTTTCTGTGGCAAGGGATCAAAGCGGGGAAACAATTTGCATTGATCGGCTGGGAAAATATCTGCAGACCCAAGAGTCAAGGGGGCTTGGGAGTCAAAGACCCTTCAATCATGAATAAATTACTAAGTGCCAAGATCTGGTGGAGATGGCTGAAGATACCTCGAGACCTTTGGGCCAAGCTCTGGAGAAGAAAGTATACTCCCAACACAATGGAAATAAGCCTCATTCGATGGAGCGAAGATACCCCAGGCTCCCTGATCTGGACGAATGTCAAGAAGAATCGACACCTTGTGGTGAATGATGCCTTCTGGGAAATCCGGAATGGAAAAACTGCCTACTTCTGGAATGATTCATGGCAACAATTACCTATTCTTGCACAATAAGCATGGGATGACACCTTCTTCACCCTAGCTACCCAAGCAAGACTGGAAAAAGTGGCATACTATTGGAAGGACATCCCTACGGATGCCACTTGGAGATGCTGGAAATCCAATGGAAAGGACCTTCACATCGAGGCGCAAGTGGATCTTCAACCCTAGTACAACATGACCAACGCACGAAAAATTCCCATCCTTCTAGGGGAGGACATCTTGCACTGGGGACACTCCCTAACGGGCACCTTCAACATCCAAGAGGAATACTTCACCAAGGCCAATCTCACTCTCTCCCCCCCCCCGCGGAAAGTCTGGAACAAAATTTGGTCATTGAAGCACTGACCAAAAATCAACATCTTCCTTTGGTTGGTGGCACATGGAAGGGGGTTTAAAGGGCCATCCATATGCCCTCTATGTTTGGAAGAGGCGGAAACAATGAATCATCTCCTAAACATTTTCCCCTTTAGCACCCAAATTTAGGACTAATGCACATCTACCATGCACACTTCATATCGCAAGAGGGACAACATAAGCACTACCATCGAAGAATGGAGAGAAGTGGCTTTCCATTCGCCTATCTTAAATCACATTTGGAAAATGTTCCCTAGTTTTATCCTTTGTCAAATGTGGAAGGAAAGGAATTAGAGGATCTTCAGGAACACCCAACACAATTGGAAACACGACTGGACGCAAGTCTGTCACAACATAATAGAAACAATTAGCCTGCGACATTGGAATGAAACAAACTTAATCTATCCAATACAAGAACAAAACATCCCGAAGAACTGGAAATTCATCATAGAACATAGTCCACCCTCTCCTCCCCGACATCACTCTCGTGGGGACAACCCCTCTCAGTGGTCCCCCCTTCCAGTGGACTTTATCAAGATAAATTTTGATGGAACCTCCAAAGGCAACCCGGGTGCAACAGGCTTTGGCGTGGTATTTCGAAACCACCAAGGGAAAATTCTTCTCATCATCGCAGGCAGCTTGGGCCATACCACAAACAATGTCGTAGAACTATGGGGGCTCACAAGAGGTTTACAATTAGCTATAGATCATAAATTCAATAAACTCATAGTGGAAGGATATTAGCAAGTAATTCTCAACCTCTTTCGGAAAATCTTAAACAATGTCGATCCAGAGAAAATTTCTCCATGCTGGCGAGTTTCTCATGGACTGAGAACAATTGCAATGCTTATCTGACCCAATTATGCCTTCATCCCCTCTCATGTGAAAAGGAAGGCAAATCATATTACGGACGATCTGGCCAATATTGGAACAGACAGGGAGGGACCGGATCTTCTGTGCCAAGCCCCCATCCATCAGATGCACCCTATCTTCCAGAGATGCCAGGAAAAGGCTCTAGCTATCGACAACTCCCCGGATGAGGTGATATTGGAGAACATGTGTCAAGAGGATCGGATGGCCAATGACCACCATGGCGCCATCCACGTGATAGATGCGTGCCTCCCCCTCCCGCCACCGTCATGCATTTAAACAAACCTCGCATGAGCCAAGGTGCCATTAATCTCAGTGTGCCCTGCTCTGGCTATACGTCCCTTCGATGGACCAGAGCCATGGCACTGAATTTACTCAGTGCGTGTGTTTTTTCCTCCATCAACGATGTTGGTTTTATGAATTGTACCAGGTGCCTTGGCAGTTACATTCTCCCATGGTCGAACCCTCAAGTAGACGACTTTACTCCCAGTTGCTCCTGCACCACCCATCCTTCTCTCCTTTGTGGTTTATCCCCCACTGTGTCTCAGACATGCCAAGACAGAGGGGGAAATCCAAGCGAGGCACGACATGGCAGTCATCTTCACCCCGTACCTATACCCTCCCACAAATCTTCACCCTCATCTCCCTCCTCGTCATCCTCTTTGTCGCAGTCAAGCCATAGCCTCAACAACCTCCCGCCCCTCTCCTTGCCTTTTTCATGCCGGATGGAGTGGTTTCATCTCTCCAGGAATTCTTTGGGATTTAACCCAGGTCCCCTCGAAGATTTGGCCTCTACTTCACAGTCATTCCCAGTCGCTCCTCCCAATTCGCCTATGCACACGCCAACCCAATCGCCCCCAACCCGACCACACTGTGCCCAAACTCAGAGTGATAACTATGCAACCGACCATGGCTCACAACAACGGCCTCACTCTTGCACCGACTCTTCATCTAAACTACAAGAAGGCCTTGCAATGCTGCAAGGCCTGGTCTTTGAGCTACGACGAGACCTGGATGACCTACGGTTTCAAATGGAGATCTTGGACGGGAAGGCGACGCAATTCCTGCAAATGCTTGCAACATTGCAGGATGTTTTCCACCCTTCAGCCGGAGAAGAAAATGCAACAGAGGTTGAGCCACCAATATTGGCACCAGCCCTGCATGGGACTACGAAGGAAGATGCGACACCAGTCGAGGAGGAAGCAGAACCACTCGGGGACCCATTGTTGAGCACCACCTCCATGGATGCGTGGCCACACTACAAGTCGACCACCTGACACAAGTGTCTCTTTGCACATGTGTCTCTTTGCTGGATTAGCAGGATGTCTAAATTTTATTTTTCCACATAGGTCATGTAGTCATATTTTGCTTGTTTCAATCATGTCACTATTCGAAGAAAGGTCAAGCTCGTCACCCACATGGGGCTGTAATTTTTGGTTTTAAGACTGTTCATGACTGGTAATTTTAGAATTGGTTTCTAGACATGTTCAACTGACTGAACAGGTTTCCCTTCGGGGCAGTTCAGTGTTTACAGTCTGAAACAAAGTGACGATACTGTAATTTTTTCTTCTAACAAGTTTTTTATACAATCTTACTTGCAAAAAAAATAAAGTATTACCAATACATGAATCTATAAAGCATCTATATATTAATAAAGTTTTAATATTTCAAAAATACAGTAATATATTAATTAAGTAATATTATTAACTTATTTATACTATTTATTTATAAATTAAAGTATTAAAAGATTAATAAAGTATTATTTAATTAATTAATACATTTATATATTATGAATAAACTAATAAAATATTATAAATAATAGATTAATAATATATAAAACTATGTACATTAAAGTGTTAAATCATTAAATATATTAAATAAATAACTTAATCTATTAATTAATTTATATATTCTATTACTTTATTAATTAATTTATGTACTGTAATAAATAGTTTAATAATGCAATCTATTGATAATGTATTGATATAATGATTTGATAAATCGTTATTGTATTAAAGTTTAATATGTAATTTAAATAATACATTAATGATATATAAATCAATGTATAAAATATGAAATACATTAATATGATAAATGATTAAATGTATTAAATAATGAAAAATCTACTGATATATAAATTAATGTATAAAATATTAAATATATTAATGTGGTAAACCATTAAATATATTAAGTAAATATCTTAATTAGTAAAAATACATTATCATAGTATGTAATTAATTAATACATTTATATAATATCAATAAATTAATAAAATATTAAAATAATACAAAAAATACATTAATGATATATATAATAATATATAAAATATTAAATACATTAATGTGGTAAATCATTAAATAAATAGCTTAATAGTGTAATGTATTAATTAAGTAATATTATTAATTTATTTATACTACTTATTGATAAATGAAATTATTAAAAGATTAATATGATGATGATGATGATGATGATTAACATCCACTAAGACTGAATTGGTCTATCAGACCTAAAGAGAGTAAGTGATTACTTGTGATTCTTTAGAATTTTGTTTATGTGCTCGAAAAGCATTAAGAAAAGCTTTCCAAGATCACCATACTTTTGTTGAGTTAAGAGGTTAGGAAGGTTGGTAGTGTGATAATTATTTTGAAAATGAGATGTAATATGGGTATAGGCTGGACAATCTAAGAGAAAGTATTTTTCATCTTCAACATTCTTAGTGTCACAAAGGTGACACACTCTTTCATCCCATGACGTTTTAGGAATTGACCAACGCCTAGTTTCACTATGGAGTTCGTGAGAATTTGTTCTTATCTTAGCAATGTTTATTTTTTTCTTTACACTTGGAAAAACAGATAGATAATTTTGATCTTCTAGACTAGGGTTGATTATGTATCTTTATAATACCTTAATTTTATTTTTTCCTCTAACTCTTTATCACACCACATTTTCTCCTTAAATTTTGATTTGACGTGTTTTTTAATAGTATCTTTATTCTGCAAAATGGTTTCTTCCATGATTCCCCAATAGTTTATCCAAGATCGGGCGTCTTTATGCCATCCTCGCTTGAGTCGATGGTGGTTATGACTTGATTTTGAAGCAATTTTAGGTAGCCTCTTGTCTTCCATGTTGTTTAACTTGTTCTTATACATTAGGTATCTTGTCATAGTCATGCTCTCAATGGGGGAGAGGCTTGTTTCTAAGAGGAGGATGGGATATGGCATATTTCCTTTAATTTTGAGATTGTAGGTTATAAAATTCTTTTGTATTTGCTCTATCTTTCTCGAGGAATCACGAGAGATACTACAACCCTAGACTTCACATCCATAAAGAATAACATGTGTAACAAGAGTCTCAAAGAAGAGTTTCTTTGTATCCCAACTCCAAACATCAATTGTTTTCAAGCCCATAATAAGCTTGCCATCCCCCAATAATCCCTTTCTCAATGCTATAATTCCAATTGAGCTTGTGGTGAATATCAATTCCAAGATATTTTTATGAAGTCACTTCCTCCAAGTTGTTGTTGTCATATAAAAAGGTACCATAAGGGATCTTAATTAATTAATATTCATAATGCAATGTATGAATATTAATAAATTACATCAATATAGCATTAAAACAATAATAAAGAAAAAACAAGACATGAATAATGTATTAATACATTCATGTGTTAAATTGTTAATGTACTAAAGTATTGTTGTGTAATTTAAATAATACATCAATGTGATATAAATTATTGTATAAAATAATAGTTACCTTTGTCAGTTGGACTCAGAATCTCTCACACATCTATTAGTTAATTGTACATTTACTCAAGAGGTTTGGATCATAATCAAAATATAATTAAATCTTAGGACAAATTGTGTGGGACCCTCCCTAAGAAATTTCTTAGAAGGTTGGGAAAAGAGGAGACAAAGTATCCACATCTCCCATCCCTAGTCAGCTGACATATCTGGTTAGAGCGCAAAAAGACAATATTTGAACAAAGGAATCCTTCTATCAACACAATTTGTTACAAGATCCTGGGAGGACTCGTGTGTGCCAAGTTACAAAAAGAACAAATTCAAAGATCTATACAACATAGAATTCAACTGGGTAGGACTAAAGCCTGGTTTGACGGACTAGCACAAAAATTTGGTCAACAATGTGGAGCAGGAGGTCTGTTTAGGTCTATCAATCACACAATATTTAAGTGGACCTATAACTGTGGAGATGGCACAAATACAAAAACAAAACTCCTTGGAGTCCGGGCAACTCTCACCTTGGCAACCCGACTTCACATTATGGATATGCAGGTCCTCAGAGACTCCATAATTATAATTGATTGGCTAAACAATAAATGAAAACTACAAGTCAATGCCCTGGAATGTTGGAAAGACAAAATTAATGAGCTCATCAACGGATTTACTTTGATAAACTTCAGACACATTTTCCGAGAATTTAACATGGAGGTTGACCTTCTTTCCAAGCATGCACAACAAGAGAAGGAGGGGAAAATAACTTACCATCAGTGGAAAGATGGACAAGAGGGACCTGCACTATTTTTAAAACTTTTTTAGAGGCAAACATAGAAGAATATATCAAATATGTTTTGTTTATATTTTGAATTTACATATGGACAGAATACAATCCTAAGTATCATGTTTAACAATCTTGTAAAAACACATAGAGTCGGATAGAAGGGAATTAGAATCTTCAAATATGTACTGCCTGAGCACATATATTGACAGTCCAATTTGTAATTTCAAGATTGGTGATATAACTTTCATTGCAGGGAATCCGTCATGTAACATTTTTGGTAATACCAAACATTATATAAATATAATGAGTAATTTTCTTGTGGAAAAATGATTAAATGTATTAAATAATGAAAACAATATTGTAATTTGTAAATTAAAATATTAGTTAATTAATTTGATTAAAGTAATAGTTAATTAATGAAGACATTATTATAATATGAATAAATTAATAAATGAAAAATATATTATTAATTAATATATTAATAAAACATCTATATAGTAATAAAGTATTATAGTAATGCTGGGCAAAGTTTGTCGGTTTGCAACATTAAAGTTATGAACAACACATTTCGACAATGTGTTATGTTTGTCACATTTTGACGTTATGAAATGTTTGTGACATTGTGACGTGACAACATGTGTATATGAAAGATTAGGACCTCGGGACAATATAGCATTAAAACATTAATAAAGAAAAAAAAACATGAATAATGTATTAATGCATTGATGTATATTAATTAATGCATTAATACATAAATACATTAATGTGTTAAAGCATGAATGTATTAAATAATTAAATAATTAATGTAATATATAAATAATGTATTTTATACATTAATGCATAATGTAATATATTACTGAAATATATTAATTAATACAAACATTAGTAAAAAAATACAATAATAAAGTAATACATTAATAACATATTATGAAAGTATTAATACGTTAATAAAGTATTATGTTAAAGACATTGGGAGAAAGGGTTGTTGTTTCTTACATTATGACATTCCAATACATTTGTCATAGTCACAGAGTGGGTTATGTTAATAACGTTGAAATGTCTAGAAATATTTGTGTCATTGCAATGTTGGGCAAAGCTTGTCACTTTGCAACATGAAAGTTATGAACAACACATGTTGACAATGTGTTTTGTTTGTCACATTCTGATGTTTTGAAATGTTTGTGACATTGGGACGTGAGAACGTGTGTGTATATGATAGATTGGGACTAGGGGACAATGTTCATAGTATTGTGACATTTACAAAGTTTGTGGAAATGTGACAAAGGAAAGAGTTTTGTAACATAACAAGGTTTAAGCATGAACATCACATTGTGAATGTGATAATATGTGTGTATATGACAACATGGTGCTATGTTTCATCACATAGCAACATCATCTCTATTTGTGTAATATTGGGGCGTTACAAAGTTCATTGCAATGTGACAAATGCAAGAGTTTTGTAACATAACAAGTTTTTTTTATGAACGTCACATTGCAATGTGCATGGAATGAAATACCAAATTCAGTGACATTGCACCATTACACAGAAGGGTTGTTTAATCTTTTCCTTGATGTTTATATAAATTTATGTCTTTTATTAATATATATAATTTAATAAAAGCGCTAATGTGTTAAAGTATTAAATGTTGAAAAACAGTAATGTGATTTATAAATAAAAGTAATACAACATTAATGTATAATGTAATGTATGAAAATTAACAAATTAATAAGAATACATTTATACATTTTAAAATATAACCTTCAATATATATAAAAAAAATTATACATTTTATAATACAACACTCAATGTATTAATAAAACAATGATACATTAATAAGCTATTAAAGCATACCAAAGTACAATAGTACTTTAAAGTAATAATGTATTAGTAGTACATCAATAAAGTTTAAAGAAATTAATAATGCATTTTTAAATAAGCACATTACAATATTAATATAAAAAGTACATTAATAATGATTTAATACATTGAGGTATTAAATAAATACAACAATAAAAATACATTAATAATGATTTAGTACATTGAGGTATTAAAATAGTAATATATTAGTACATTGAGGGTTATATAAATTTATGTTTTTCCTTAAGCGTTATATTGTGTAATGAAGAAGTATTTGTTTGGGTAAAGAGAATTGTTATAGAAAATCTCATAATTTTAGAGGAAAAAAAAAGGGGATGACTTAAAAAAAAATTCCCATCTTAAAATATTAAAGCAAATTTATTGTAGAATTGAATGCTAGTGTTATTGCATAAAGAGAGGTTTGAATAGTTATATTTCAAGATGTTAAATATAAAATCATGTAATATAGTGGTTATTTAGAAGAAAAAATCGGTTTCCATTAACTGAATATTATTTGAGAGATTTGAAAAGAAAAAAATATATGTTTGAAGTTGGTACTGCAATATACTTAAAAAGGCATGTCAGATGGCCAAATATGGACAATAACAATATTAGGAGATTGACATCAATATTTTAGACGTATGAGATGTTCACATAAAATAAAACATTATAAATCCACGAAATTATGTTTAACATTCATTAGTTTAGAGGTAAACTACTATATTTTTCCATATTGAGACAATTATAATGTAAAAAGATAAATAACATGAATGAAAATAATATAGTGTTCACAAGTGTAAAAGAAAAAAGAATTTGATATCAATTATACTATGACAATTAAAAAGTAATAATCTGATAAAGTTGTTTTGAAGGACATATATGAGCATTTGAAGGCTAATAAAGGTTATGCTTGGTGTAAATATTTGAATAAATATATGACATGTTG
>SNQJ01S0124456.1:26604-38736 GCA_010110895.2 Picea sitchensis | reverse complement strand
CATTCCTCTAAATGTGTTTGGATCTTGAGATCCTTCTGGATCTATGGCAAGAGATCCCTTCTCCTGCAAATACTCTTTAGGGTTTAACCATTAAACATATGTGAGTACATACCTCGGATAGAATTTGCAGGTAGTGGCTCCATCTGGTAGCAGCGATAATCATTGCCAACTCTTGAGAAAAATTCAAGGGTGATTGCAACTAGTTCTACGACTGCAACTGCAACTGGTGTTGCAACTGCAACTGGTTCTGAGACTGCAACTGCAACTAATTCTGAGACTGCAACTGCAACTAGGGTTTTATGAGGAAACCCTAATTTTTCAAACTTCAAATTTTGAAATTCTGATCCAAGGGATAGATGCGCTGGGCTGAGGCGAGTTATCTGGTGCAGTCAAATTTCTGAAAATCCAACTTTTACTCCTTCAAATCTGATCTGTGGATTTCTGGACTGGTGCTTCTGGTTTTCTGGTACTTCTAGTACTCTGGTTTTCTGGTTTTCTGGTACTTTGTGAAACTAGGATTTCAGTTTCTGGGAGATCTAGCCACTGAAAAAGGTGTGCTCTAAGTTCAAAAATGATCCTTGGGGTAGGGCGCAGCTTTCTAGGTGGTTAGGGAGCTGAAAAGATTCACTTTTGCAAAACCCTAATTTTTGGGTACGCTAATAGTGACATTTTTCTTCTTGCAAATTGTGTTTCCTTTAGGCTGGCTTTGATACCATGTTAATGTTTATGCCATTATTATAGTTCTTTGCATTTCAATAGATAAGAGAAACATAAGAACAAGATCACTGAGAAATACACATTCACAAGAGACACAGCATTTATCCTTGGAAACCCTCTAGGGGAAGAAAACCCAACAAAAACTTCCTTATCATAAATTGCCAATACAATGTCAAGAGATAAATCAAACCAATACAGATATTCCTCTCCAAAAGATGTGCCACTCTTCTTCTCCTCTCTCTGACTGGTAATTGCAGCTTGCCTCATAAGATAATGAGCAAGTGAGTTGTGTGTTAGAAGTGAGGCGCTAGCCTCTTATTTATACAAAACTAGCACGTGTGAAAGGGCTTCACTGGCAGGGCCAGCCTCTCACTCTGGGTGGGTAAACCCACCTTTAATTAATTTTGGGTCTTCAATAATAATTGTTGGGGCCGACTTCTTATTCTTCCCTTTATAATTGTCTGATGACCAATCCGCAAAAGGGGATTTGGTCCTTATACAATTACAGACATGATTAATCCACAATGGGGATTAATCCTAATAATAAAATAAAAATAATAATAAGAATGCTCTTCACAGTTACATTATTTCAAAAACAAGTTGCCCAGAAAATAAAACTATTTCTTGCCACCCTCAAGGACTCTGCACTAAGATGGTTCATGGGGTTGGGAGAATCCAGTATTAGGTCCTGGGAAGCCATGAAAGATATATTTCTTAAGAAGTGTCAATATTACTGCAAATCCAAGAATTCTCATAATGATATTTTCAAAATCCAATAGTTAGAGGACGAGAATCTCGAGGATTATATGGAACAGTTTTCTTGTATCTCACGGAAATCAAAATACCATGACCTTCCAAATCATGTAGTTAGAGCTCTTTTCCTTAAAGGGATTTCAGAGGAATACCTAGATATAATTAACCTGATGGCTTCATGTGACATCTCCCATAAACCATTTCCTGAAATCTGTGAAAGTGTAAGAATTACTCGAGGAGTAGAGATAAAATAGGAAAGAATGTTCGAGATCCTTATAGTAAAAACTTAAAACCATTTAGTTCAGGTGGTATCACAAGAGTAGAGATAGGCAACCTTTTAGAGAACTTAAAGACATATATCTTAAGCACAATAGGTTCCTAGTTGGACACCTTAAAGATTAAAAAGAAACAGGAGGAGGAAAATGCAACAATGAGCATATTTTTTCCAAGATGCAAGAGGAAGCATTCCTCAAGGGAATGTCCATTAGATAACATTTCAGTATGTGGCTTCTGCACAGAAGACCACTCAACTGAAAATTTCCATCCTTTCCCAGTTTGTTAGCCATCTATAGAAGTGGGGATCTTGGAGAGTCCTCTTATGCACCTAGGAGGCCATGGAAGCCTAGGAATTAGCCTACATAGCTGGATCTACAACCTCAAGTTCCACCCTATTATCAACAACTAGAGTAGTGGAACTCACCAAGTTGGAAAAATAGGTCTACAAAGTATCACCACCCTTGGCTTCAAGGATGGAGAGGAGGGCATAACCAAGGGAACCTTCGAGCTCCACCTGTCCCTATGCCCAACCGTCCTTATCCTTAGTTTCCACTGAACATCTTGTAGATTCTTCTAGGTTTTGTTCCACCACCTTTACCTCCTATTCCACAACAAAAACTAAAACAATATCAGAATGGAAGATCCCCGGGACCAACATTATTACCTGCACAACCAGTGCCCAATACAAATAATAATCCCACTCAACCTATTCACAATGTTGAGATGCAAGATTTCTCGACATATTTTATTTCTCCTGATCCATTGCAGGATATTCAACTGAGGTCGGGAAAAGTTATGGACAGGCAGAGACCTTCAGTAGTCATCGAAGAATATGAAGAAGGGGAAACCCCCAAACAACCCATAGATTACACTAGGTGGGAAGATGTTATTATTCCTAAGGACCAATAACCCAAGCTTCCCCAAAATGAACCTTCAAAAATTACGAAGGCCCCTCCTTATACAGAAAGATTAGTAATCGAGAAACCTACCACCCGACCATAATTTGACATCTTGAATGAATTGAAGAATATTTGTGTCAAGATTCCCTTGCCACAATACATTAAGGATATTCCAATCTAAAGTAAGGTGGTCAAAGAATTGTGTATTAAGAATCCAGAGAGGAAGAAAAAAGATCCTACATTTGATAGGAGAACTTTCTGAGTACATATGAGAGTAGCCTAAGTTAACAAAATATGGGAACCCAGGAAACCTCATAGTGACCATAACCATTAATGAGGTTTCCATTGGGAACACTCTCATAGACCTAGGGGTAGCCATAAAGGTTATGACCATTACTACCTTGGAGAAATTATAGTTAAGACCTCTTCTTAGACCTACCCCAACCATTTTTGAATTACCAAATAAGACAAGGGTTATACCTGAAGGAATTTTAGATGATATCATAGTTAATTTATCCTCATGGGAGTACCCAATAGACTTTATTGTCATTCACTCAAAGGATCCTACCAAAGGCCATCATGCTATTTTGGGAAGACCTTGGTTATCCACAACCAATGCATTTATTTCCTGTAGAGAAGGAAAAATGACCATCTCGAATGGACTCTCTATCCAGAAGCTCACCATATATCCTCCAACTCAACCTATCATGGAGAATCTATGGTGTATTAAATTTTCATACGAGAATGAGGACTGGGAAGAACCTGTGTTTCTAAGTGATCATTCCTAGGCACTTTAGGAGCACACAACGGAAAATGTGCTAAACCAATTTATTTCTACTATTACGTGTGTTGATTTTCCACAATCTTTTCCCCGATTTGAGTACATGTTTGGGAAAGAATTTCAGGAACAATTGGACCCATCTATTTTGTCTTCGACATCTTTCATATTCGAGATAGACAAGTCTGCCACATCTTATACCATGCCCTACGAGATTAGTCTAGAAAACTTTCTACATATAAACTTTGGGCTAGATGCAGACGATCAAAAACAGTTTGTAAGTATCCTTAAAGAACAATCAGGGGAATTTGACTGGGAATACACTAACATGAAGGGTATACACCTTGACACATGCATTCATCATATATATACTCAAGGGGGAGTAACACCTGTTAGGCAACCCCAGAGAAGCATGAAAACATCACTCAAAGATATAGTAAAAGAGGAGATCCAAAAGTTATTAAATGTCGGATTTATTTATCCCATCTCCAATAGTAGGTGGGTATCCCCTCTTGTAGTGGTTCCAAAGAAAGTGACCAGAAAATGGAGAATTTTTGTTGATTTCTAGGAGCTTAACGAGCCCACTCTAAAGGATTATTTTCCTCTTCCTTTCATTGACCAAGTTTTGGATACCCTGTCTGGAAAGAAATATTTCTCTTTTTTAGATGGATATAGCAGGTACAATCAAATTCTCATAGCACCCAAGGATCAGGACAAGACTACCTTTACTTGTCCTTGGGGCAACTATGCCTATAGGGTCTTACCATTTGGATTGTGTAATTCTCCCGCCACAATTCAACGAGCAATACTAGGGATATTTGTTGATCTTATTCATGATTGTGTGAAGGTATACATGGATGACTTAATAGTATATGGAAATACTTACTAGGAAGCCTTAGATAATTTAGAAAAAATCCTTATCAGATGCCAAGAAATGAACCTGTCTCTAAGTCATGAAAAATGTAAAATGTTGTGAATTGAAGGAGTGGTTCTAGGACATCATGTTTCATCTGAAGGGATTAAATTCGATCTTGCTAAGATTGAGGTCATCGTCAAACTTCCAGCCCCCAAGAATCAGAAAGAGGTGAGAAGATTTCTTGGACATGTCAGATACTATCGACGGTTTATTGAAAATTTCACAAAGATTGTTGCACCCATGTTTAGATTGTTAATAAAGGATGCTAATTTTCTTTGGACTGAGCAGTGTCAAACCATCTTTGAAACCCTGAAAGCCTAGTTGTCCGTGGAACTAGTTCTTAGGGGACACAATTGGGCTCTCCCATTTCACATATCCATTGATGCCTCTGACACCGCAATAGGAGGATTATTAGCGCAAAAAGAAGACCAACAGTCCTATGTCATTTATTTTGTGAACAAGAAATTTTCCACTGCCGAGTTAAACTACACATTTATCGAGAAGGAATTCTTTGTAGTAGTTCATGCTATCAATATTTTTTGCTACTACATCGCAGGTTACGAAGTATTTGTACATACAGATCATTCTCCCATTAGATTTCTCATGAATAAACCCATAACTAATGGTCGAGTGAATAGGTGGCTCCTACTATTGCAAGAGTTTAATATCACCATTCTTGACCGACCTGGAAAGGATAATTTGGTAGTTGATTTTCTTTCATGAATAAAAAATGAGGATGATGATATTCCTATAGATGATAGTTTTTCAGACAAACACCCTTTTTCCCTTTCTATGAATACCCCTTGGTTTACGGATATGGAAAACTATTTGGCTACTAGAAATTTACCATCTCATTTGTCACCTCATGAAAAGAATAGAACTATTACGCAAAGCGACAATTACTCTTGGGTTGGCCATGACCTTTTTCGTACAGGTCCAGATTTGATTATTCATAGATGTGTCCAAGAGGATGAGATACTAGAAATCCTACGAAGTTGTCATGATGGACCATGTCGTGGCCATTTTTCTGACAAACGTACAACATATAAGGTGTTACATTCAGGTTACTATTGGCTTAGAATTTTCAAGGATGTTTCAAAGTATGTGAGGAGTTGTGATAGCTATCAAAGGACAGGAAGACCCACGTTAGATGACAAAGTTCCCTTGCGTTCCCAAGTTATGATAGAACCTTTCGAGAAATGGGCCCTTGAATTTGTAGGACCAATTTCACCCATGTCTCGTAAGAAAAATTATATTTTAGTTTGTACAGATTATGTCACCAAGTGGGTAGAGGCAAAATCTATATTTAGGGCTATAGAAAAATACGTTGTCAAATTCATTTATGAAGACATATTTACCCGCTTCGGTGTTCCTCGTGAAATTGTTACAGACCAAGGAACTCAATTCAATTCCAAGTTGATGAGAGAACTAACGGAGAAATATGGGATTAAGCACTGCAAGTCTTCTCCATACCACCCACAAGCTAATGGTCTAGTAGAGTCCACAAACAAAGTTCTGGATTCTATATTAACCAAGACTATTCAATTTCATCACTGAGATTGGGCTGATAGGCTTCCAGAGGATTTATTGGCATATCGGACCACCTGGAGAAACACCACTGAGCATATGCCTTATGAGCTAGTATATGGGAAACAAGTGCTTCTACCAATAGCATTCCAAGGACCTTGTTCATTTCTTTGGACTTGGGATTAAACTTAGATGAGGCTCAAAAACAACGAGCCCTACAATTAAATGAGTTGGATGAGATCAAGCAATATGTTATCCAACGAACAATTTTAGTCCAAAACTAGAGGAGAAAGTGGCATGACAAGTTTATTAAGAAGAAACACTTCCAACCTGGTGATTGGGCTTTGTTGTTTGACTCCTGATTTAAAACCTTCAAAGGAAAACTTACCACTCGGTGGTTGGATCCTTATGAGGTAGTCACCGTGTATGACAATGGGGCTATGAAAATCAAAACAATTGACGATGGACAAGTATCCTTTATAGTAAATGGACATTGACTCAAACTTTATCATAGACTCATTTCAAGAGAAGATTTTCTATAGGTCATGTTAACTGACAAGGAATTGGCCTTAGTAGATGGGGAAGTCCCCCCTTGTTCTTGAATGATTTTCTGAATTTTTGACTGTACATATGTAAATACTTTTGAATTTTTTTGATTGACAATTCTAGAGATTTATGTAGGTATTTATTTCACTAGGAGTAGACAGTTTCAAGGAAATATAAAAGAAGGATTTTTCTTCAAAATATTGCTATATTTGAACCTTTTTGTCTGCTAGGCATCATTCAAATAACGACTTGTTGTAATTAGCCACATTTTTGCAAAAAAAATCATATTCTTTTTCTCAAGGCATGTCTAATAGTAGTTTCTCTTAAACCTTCACCATTAGATATAAGGAAGTGATAACGTAACCATCAAACTTAGATATTACTCGTACAGTTTTCCCAAGAACCGTGAGTAAGTGAGTAAAGTATATTTATTAAAGAGTAACAAGGAGGTATGATTAGCGGTTAGTCATGGAAACATCACAATAACTTAAAAAAGAAGAAAGTGAGTTGAGCCTAAAGATACATTTATGTTCTTTCCCAATGGTACCATCCACTACACACCCAAAATGCTTGATTATATCATATAATTATATAGGCTACGTCTACTTAAGTACCCATTACATCAGGACAATCTATAAGGAATATATGAAGGAAAGTCATCCACTAACATAAATTCCATCCCAATCAAAAAAATAAAAGAGAAAAAAAGTTTTTATTTTAAGAACTGCCCCCCCATCTTCTTGCACAAAGCAATATTATACTAAAATATTAAAAGATCGAGGGCTAGTCTCTGAGGGTGTAAGAGGCTAACCTGTCAGGATACTGAACAGGTCTGCTGGCAGCAGGTATCGACCTCTGGTATGCCTAGGTAAACCCGCAAGAGTACTGAACAAGATTGCTGGGAGCGGGGCATTCTACCTAGAGAGGATGATAATCTGACAAAAAAAATAATAAGAAATTTAAACTTGTCCTGATGTACGACATTACTTGTAGAAAAAGATGACACAAATTATGTATGGTTAAGCTAAGGTTAATGAACTCCATAAATCTGCCATTGGGAACCAACTTTGAGACTATCTTGAAACTCTCTCACCTACCTCTTCTTATCTATATGTAGGATATTTTATCCTATAGATGGGGCCATATTCTAACCATCTCGTCAGACCTATATGTGAAATTTATCTCTACACTTAACAAGCTGTAAATATTCGACTATTGGGAGAATTGACTGGTTTCTTATATTTTTTATTTTGAGGTGTCACAATACTTAGGAGTGGGGGAGGGTTTCATGAGTTGACAAATGACAACACTGCCTATATATAATCCATGAGAAGAAGAAGTGGAATATTTAAACAAAACTTTTATGTATATTGTCTTCATGATATAGGATATTGTATCAGCAGTTATTTTATTTCGAAATGTTAATTCCATGTGTGTTATAAACTGTTGTACATTTCTTGGACAGGCCACTTAACTGGTTTTTCTTTACAAACTGTTCATTACATTTTTAGATTACATGCCTTAAAATATGCAAGAAAGAGGAATAGATTGTGTGAGCATGATGGAAAAACAAGTAATAATGGAACACTCTCTGTTCATGTTCACTGTGACTGTCAAATCATTTTAAGACTGAATGCTATGGATAAAAAATCCATTACAGGATGAACAAGTTTCATTTCGCACAGGGGTACCATATGGAGTGTCGTATGGGGTACCATTTGAAAGACCATATGAGGTGCCATATGGATGACTGGATGACACACCATATGAAGGATCAGACAAGATGTATACACACAGTAAATGTCCATGATTTTAGGTAACCAGGAATCATTTGAATTTATTTGAGTTAGTTAATGGAAATTGAGATTAAATGATACAATTCTTAAACATTTTTATGATAAAATTTCCAAGTCGAAGACTTGGACATTGATCTAACTCCTTCATCATTACAATTTCCTCTAAAAGATTCGTTTCAAATTCAGAATCGGTGCACTCATGCTCACACATGGAAACTTTTGTGTGATGAATTCATCAATGAATGCAACTATTTCCACCTTGGGAGCATTCAAAAACTGAGGGATCGCTCAAATTGTTGTCCCATTTATGCATTGAGCTCATCCTTTGCTCAATTGCATTCACCCTCTGCTTAATCATGTTCATCCTCTACCCGATTGTGATTGACCTATGTATAATTCCTCCCTCTATCCATTTATGCACACTGTCACCATACCTAAATGGTATTAGTTGTCCTCCTATGCTGACATCTTTTCTATCCCCCAATTCGCATAGTGGAGGGAAGTCTTCCTTCGCACAAGGTGGGGACCATTCTTGGCTCATTTGCAGGGCCATGATGACGACATTTATCTGCAATTTTCCCTAGAAATTGATGGAAGGATGGCACGCGTGGGGTCTCTCACCTTCGTGGTGTCTGAGGAGTCAATTTCCTCAGCCACAACGCTTCCAAGAGTTGGAGACTGCTGGTTCAAACGCCACCAGTTGCCATGAGCAAGCTACAACAGGGTCTTTAAACCTCAATTTTAGAATGTCTTTGGAGCTAAGGGATACTCCAAGGAGTGGATTAAGGAATATCTAATTAACCCTCTCATAGTCATCACTATAATGATCACTTGCAAAGGTAGATATTATGTTTTTAAAGCCTGCCACTTTCGATTATTACCTCATTTTCAATTCAATAAGCCATTGAATTTTCTTTTTTATTTCTTAAAAAATATTGAGAAGATGTCTTCCCAAGTACGAAAGAACGTGGCCAACCCCCATAACATCCTATTCCACCACAACCTCATCAAACTTCTTGTTATAGCCAAGTTGGAAAAGAAGGGGAAGACATGGGATGAGTTCATTTACCAATTTTCAAACCCTCATCTTACAATCAAAACCAACAAGAAAACACTTGATCTAGGGACTGTTACTCCATCCGAACCCCATTCTCTGAAGACTCCAAACCCTCCTACTCAAGATACCCCTTTACCAACACAAAAGACTAAGAAAATTTTTGATACCCCTGCAGCCTCATCGGGCAAGAAGACTAAGAATCCTATTGATAATTCTTCAATGCCCTCAACATCTATTGATACTGCACCCAAAACGTTGCAATAGGTAATTCAACAAGACTTCACTGTAGTCCCCACAAATAGGAGATGAGCTAATTGATTCAAGAGAGGATATTTTTGAAAAAATGCCCGAAATACAAGAGGAAAACCTTATAAAAACCCCAAACCACTTCAGACCCTATCCAAGTATCCTCTGATCTTGAAATCCCTCATAAAGGACTTAGGGAAGTGTCTGAAGAAAAATTGTAGCCTCATAGAGAGACAAAATCTGAACCTATTTCTCCTCATAAACCCCCTGTTACTCCTACCTCCCAGATGCCTATACCAGATCCCAAAACTGATAGACTTTATACATCCTTCAAGGGATCCGAGCCCTCCTCTGAGATATCTAATCATGCTCCAGCCATTGAAAAGATAAAATAGGAAAATGTTCATCTGTTGCAACAATTGGAAGAGAGGAAGACCATGGATAGACATCTCCACCATGACAATGCAATACTATAAGCAAAAGGTGAATTCCCTCCAAATATTGGTTGACCAAATGACCAATGATAACCGTAGCCTCTGTGCACAATTGAAACACCACAAGAGGGACAAGACCAAGTCTTCAGGGAAGGAAGCTTCTAAAGCCAATCCATCCCCTGCTCAATAAGTCTATTCATATTGGGAAATTCATTTTTGTTTGCAGTGGGACCTGCAAAATCTTAGGTGTGCAGGTAATGTTGGGCTCGTGATTTGGCTGTTTAATGATGTTGATTTAATCCATTTTGATCGATATTATATATGTATTAATAACCATTTTGAAGAAGTTTTGAAGGATTTCATATCAAATCATCATAGCTTATACCAGGTATGTGTAATTGATGTTTTGTGATGGTTTTGAGTTTAATTCGGTTTGATTTAATGATTACAAGAAGCTAATGCATGATCTGTGTGTCATAGGGAAAAATCACATGGCATTTTTACATCCAGTAGCTCATCTAGTACTCCATATAACACTACGTCCGATACTTCATCTAGCACTACATCCGGCACTGCAGCCAACACTAAAAATGTGGACGATTTGGCAGTTGTTATATTGGCGGCATGTGTTGGGTGAATCGGTGACATGGGTTTCGTTCACCCTCCTGGCCTCCAGCTACTGAGCTCTTGACATATTGGATTAAGTTGTTATGTTGAGCATTGAGTGACTCATTTGGTTTCTATAAGCCAAAGGCAGTTTAACGTATTTAATGGATTTTGTTGTTTTTAGAGGAGGTCGACCCTTCCACCGGTCAACCTCTCGAATTGTAATTGTTATAAATACCATGGTAGTGGTTAGACAAGAATGGTTAAGAATTGTTAGGAATTGTGAAGGATTTCTAGAATCATTTTGTTGTATAATTCAAGACATTTCCCCAAACTTGTGCAAGACTGCGTTTTTAATTTAAATGCCAGAATCATGTTGATTTATCTCGTGATTTGTTGTTGAGAAGTCACCACGACCTGTTGGGGGCCCACCAGTGGTCTAGGTGAATAGTTAGATAGTTAGCTTGTTTATTTGAGTTGTGCAATTTCCATTTCTTTCATTTTCCATTATATGTGTTTTTATCATTTTACCTGTTGTGTGTTTGTTGTCCATAATTTAATTGTTTCAATTTCCTTTTTGCAAGTTGCTTGTAAAGGATAGGTGTTAATATGTTGTGTCTTTTTAATTATTAGTAAATAGATTGCAAGCTTAGCTACTGACCTTGTTGTGTGATTAAATGCTAGTTTGAATTTCTACAGGTTGAAATAGAATGACTAAAACAGAGTATTAATGCACGGTACAAAGTTTCTTTGGAAATATTTTGATGAATGAATAGTTGCTAGTTTTGATTTTAATTCTCAGTTTGCTTATCTAGTTTGCTTATCAATTTTGTTGTAGTATGTAGAAGTAGAATTTAAATCATGCTTTTATAATCATTTTAACTCGCAATTTGAATTGTTAATAATAGGATTAGCTTGGTTTATTTTATGAAATCTCCATTCTAGATTTAGATTGAAATTTTAATTAGAGGTTTGAGTTTGAGTTAAGTTTTTAGTTATAAGTCTCTAATGGTGTCAATTTGCTTACAATAGCATAAAAGTGCAGTTTGAATTAATTAGAATAGCGTTTTCTTATCATTTATGATTAATGCATAAATTGAGAGATCACATGGATTTTCAGGATAGTTGATATTTCTTCTATGATGGCTAAGCTCTCATTAGATTTCTTGATTCATACCTTTCATTTAACCATAGAGGTTAATATTGAAATTACTCATCTTGAGCTATCACTAATTGTTAGATGCCATTGTGATGTCATAAGACACCGGAGACATAATCATCATCATTATATTTGAAGTTTCTTGTTATTATAGATTAAGAGTAATTGTTGATTAATCTTAGAATACTATCACGATGCTTTTAATTCAATAGGTTAAGATTTCCCTTTGCAGATTAGAAGTAATTATGAGTTTTATCTTAATAATAGATTTCACTTTCTTAATAGTTGATTAGTTACATGTTGCAAGATACCAGATATATAAAATATGCAGAACAAAAATGAAATGCTAGAAATGACAGAATAACAGTAAAATATCCAGCATAATCTTCACAATACACAGAAATGATATACAAAATAGCAAC
>SNQJ01S0124456.1:2194-26594 GCA_010110895.2 Picea sitchensis | reverse complement strand
TCTTACATCTGCCTTATTCTATTTTATTGAAAGGTCTTATTAATATTGACCTTTATTACATCCGAATACATTGATCTACCTATGTGCGGGTTAGGACCTTAACACATGTTGAGTAGTTTTGATTAGTTAATACTTGTTGCATAAGTTTTAATAGGTTAGTTGTTTGCTTGTTTACTTGTTGTTGCTCATTGATTTGGAATAGATTGATTAGATTAATTTGTTGTTGCTATTTCTCATTAAGTTGAATATATTAAATAGATGACTTTTGTTTTCTCATTAGATTGATTAAGTGAACTTGTTCAAAGTAGGGTTTTCATTTGCGTCTTTAGGACAATCCATCGATCCATTGTTTAAAAGTTGCTTAGGGTAAATATTTCAGATTCCTTGACATGGTTTTCTCATTGATAGTGTTTTCTTAAGTAGATTATCCCTCAGATAGACCATCTCCTTAGCTAGATTATATTTCCTCTAAATTTTCTGCCTTGGCACATATAATGCTACAACTCTAAGTTTACTTACCCCAGGTTGACAATTTAATTGAGGGATTTAGAGGATATAGAATACCCATCACCACCTTCATTGTTGTATCTATATTTGGACTTTCATGCTCAAAGGAAAATGTAATCACAAATTTTCTACATTTCTGCTCGATTTGCAGTTTCCCTGCATTATTCTTGTTTTGTGTACCAGTTATTTGGAATGCCTTCTAGTGTGTGAATGAAATGGTGTGGCCATCCTTCTGGTGGTATTAATATCCATTGAACCATGCACCTATATACATGTTCTCTGGGTTGTCCAAATCCATCATATTTCTCAAAAAATATGTCCTCCCTCTCTACGCCAAATCTAATGTGCAGTAATATCTTGCATTGATACCAGTTATTGATATTATCCTTATGTTTATCCCACCAACAGGAAGGTGTAGCTTTAAAAGAAATATCTAATAATGATAATCTCTAATTTTCTACCACTTCTAATTCAAACTTTATTAAGAATTCTTCTAATTCATTCAGACCATAAAAAGTAGGAGGTTCCCTTACCTCTGTACCAACCCATCTCAACACGCGCATCATTCTGGCACATATTCTAGTAGTTAACTCATGTAATCGTTGTTTCTATTTATTCGGGTTGTGTCAAAGTATGAAGCATAAGAACTAATACTCCTCCAACTCAGCATTCCATCTGCAGTTGGGTTGATATAATCCTCTTCACGTGCGGTAGTTTGGTACAATTGATTAACATCTTCTGTAATAAAATTTTCTTTCATAGGTTCCACATACCTTCCTCCTTCAGAGGGATCCAATGGCATAATAATTTTTTACTCCCCTAATTCAAATATCATCTTCCTGGTCTTCAAGTTAATACTAGCCTGGTTATCAAATTCCCAATCGAGACCCAACAATGTTGGATATGGTGTAGTGTTATCTACTATGTCAATGACTTCAAAGACTGGCATAGTGTGCACACCATCTATATCTACTGGTATCCCCTTCAATATACCAATTGGCACCACTCTATGTTGATTTTCTAACTTCAACTGGATAGGTGAATACCCTAATGTAGGTGCCCCCATAGATTTCCATGTGTTCTTTGGAAAAGTGTTGACTTCAGACCCTAGGTTTAACATTATATCCCCCATATTGAAATCTCCAATATTTACATTAAACCTGAATTCCCTTATTTTTCTTCTCTTCTTATGGACCCGATTCACTATTTTTACCCCTTCTTCCTTGGAATTACACATTTCTAACAGACTCTACAATACATGTAAATAATTTTTATCATTCAACTATTTTACACAAGATCACAAAAGTTTCTTATGTTACTTAATTTCTATTAAGGCTTCTCTTTATTGGTATGATCAAATAAGGGAGGAATGTCATACAATGGTATCTCATACACTAGCTTTGTTCCTGAAGTCGATGCAATTTTCTACATCAAAATCTCATGTCTAGCCTCTTTGATTATCTCTTTCTCTTTGTGCACATCAAACTTATGTTCAATTTTTTCATTATTTCTTACCCACTGGTGTATATCTTGGTTTTTCTTTGCTTCATATTCTCTCATCTTGGATCCACCTCTAGTAACTATGTTGATCTTATTCCCATCCTCTTCTATGTTCTCCACAACAATCCATTGTAAATTTTGATTGTTCTGGTTCCTCTTGTCCTGTATTATTACCAGAAGTGTCGAACAGTCTTATGTCTCATGGTCTGTTGCGTGACAATACATACATGTCATAGGTGGTTGTGGAAAATATATGGCATAGTCTTAAGGTTTATGATAGTTGTGACAAACTACAGATCCTCTACCTCCTCCAAAGCCTCTTCCTCAACGGCCTCCTCCCCTGAAGCATCCTCTATTCCCCTGATTATCTCCGCGTGGTGTATTATAATAAGGTTCCTTATTGTACTGTGACTGCGCATTATTGTATTATGGTGGCACTACACACTGATGCGTGTTGTTATATTGCAGTGGTTCTCCAAACTATTGCACATTGTTATAGTAGGGTTGTGATTGAAACTATTGTGTGGTATTATGTTGTGGTTGTTGCACAGGTTGTGCTACCATTAACTCATCCTGCACCCTATATGCATTTGATGTCCTCTCCTTCATTATATCCAAGGTTCTTAAGTCCTTGTCTTCATTTCCAACTAACTTGAAAAAATCACAATATGTAATCTTTGGTACTGTCTGATACATTTGCATCATGGGACACTGATATGGATCATTCCCATGTGTTTTTCATATCTCACACCATGGTCCTTCTGAAGGTAAAGGATTTGGCATACCTACTCCTATATACTGCACAAATAGTGGACATTCATTCTTATGATGACCTTTTGTCTTTCATAATGCACACCATACATATTCTATTTTTTCCTTACCTTTATTCTGATTCAACTTAAATGTAAGGTTCTTCATATCTTCTCTCAGTTCTTCTACCACTGGATCTGTATACTTGTATTGATTTTCCTCTAACTGCAGGGTTGCCTGTAAATCCTCAGCTTGACTCTGGAATTTTTGTTTCCTCGAAGGATACTTCAAGTGTGTCAATAAAGAGTTAACAAATAACTATCTATACTACATATCAGTAATAGGGAATTTCAACTTACCTTTTAGTATTTTGAATTTTTGGTCAACCTCCCAGACTGATTCTCCTAGCTTCTACTTAATATCTATCATCTCATTCATGAACTGATCCTCGAAACTTGGTTTCTGAAATGCATTTATCAATTGCCTCTTTACCTCTGAGACAGTTATAGAGGTTCTTGTTGGGTTATTTACTGCAATACCCATGTACTAATCTAATGTCCAGTCTTTGGATGTGATTTCCAGCTGCATAACCATTGTATCTTCATATGTAATATGCTTGGCTTCCCAAATATTCTCACACATAAATAAATGCTTCTCTTGTTCATCCGACCCTTCTCCCCGAAACTCGGGTAAGCTATAGTTGGATCTTGTCTTGCCATTATGAATTTTGTTGTACTACCACCTCTACGCGGTGTAGATACTTGATTGTTACTCACTGAACTTACACTTCTAGTTGAGTTTCCACTAGAACCTCTTCCTATAAAAATCGTTCTACCACTAATCACTTGCTATTTAATCAATTTTTCTTCTTCATATGTCTTAGTCGCAGATGGGGTTGTGGGTTCTACACTAATTCAGATTTGGAATGGATATCCTTCTTTTGTGTCAGACCTGTGACCTCTATTTTTCCTCTCATATGTGGCGCATAAGATTTCCTCAATACTCCCTATCGCACAGAGATACTCTACCTCTTCCTCATCACTATCTAAGCCCTTTCACTCGGCTACTTCCTTCTACTTACTATTGATATTATACTGGTAGGAATGTTCATTGTGCATCACTCATGTGTTCCTTATTATTTCCCTGGTCTTCTCTTCATCCATCATTATAGGGTCCATTGCTTCCTTCTTCTAGCCTTCGTCTAGATCCCTCTCCATATCTCAGATCTTCCTTAGTGCTTCCCGCAGCTCCTCCATGCGCACAGAGTGATTTAGTTGTATGATTCCATGGTCATCGCACCTTTATCATGTAATAATATCTTGATCGACGTGTAAAGAGACCTAATGTACCTCCCTCTTGGTCCCTTCAAGAAATCCTACTCTACAATAGTATATGGCTTTCTTGTATCGATTGAAAATTCAGCAATAAACTCTGCAATAATATTGCCTAACCAAAAATCGATTGTGTGCTTGAATTTATTATTAACCCTTTCCAACTGCGTGATATTGTCAACAGTCCACTCTAGTAGCCTTATCTGATTAGTGGGATGAGTATCCTTCAACCTCAATATCCACACCTGTAATAACTTTGGGAAATAACATAAATATTCCTCATACAAATTAGTAAACACATACCTCTACAGATACTGGAATGGTGTATACCTGGATATTCTATTATCCGTCTGCGTGAACTTGAGCTTCTTTGTCTCCAGCCATATTTCAATCTCTTTCTTTGTAGGGTTCCATGTCTTGAACATCTCTTTTTACCACTTCATTTTATTCATCAAACCCCTTCTAGGTTTTTCTTCTGAGTTCCAACGAACAATGAAACCATTTGTTGGATATATTGGATGACTCGAGTTCTACCTTAGTTCTCCAAAAAAAACCTAGAAACCATCGGCCCTTCCGGTAAACCAGAAGGCTACACCGTGCACAGATTGCAGAGTGTAGTCTCACCTGAGATGGATTATGGGTGACTACATGACGTAGATGTTTGAATTCATGGAAGGGATTAGGGATGTTCCTTTTCTTCTTCTACTAATACTTTTACATGCATTATATCATGTACTTCATTATACCATTCATCTAAATCTAACAGTTATTTCATTCTACATTATTAGTATCGTGCACTACAAAATACTATTATAACCATTCATTATTCATTCATAATTACAAAGAAAACAAAAAACATCATTCAGACACGTTGCAACACATGATTTTACTGTGGTTCACCCCTCGGGCTATGTCCATAAATATCTTATGCTTATTTATTATTCATCAAAATAGTGTTGTGTGCATTACATCATGGTTTGTTAATGGTTTTGATGTTGACTAGCATCGCATCAAGCTCCATAACTTGCGACCTGACTCTCAATTATACTTCATTATTCTCCAAAACTGCTACAAATTGAGCTCCAAAGCTATTAGCCAACAACTAGCATTGTGACTCAAAACTCAAAAGTTATAAAAAAATAGGTTCTTCACACATGAGTTCTAAGACACTCCTATCTACCTCATACATCCTCTATTTATACCAAAAGGTGGGTAAAAACCCTTACATCATGACTCAAAACCCTAATTCTAAGTTGACCCGACTTGTCCACTTTCTAACTTCCTTCCACGTAGTTGGTCTTTGATCCAACTTTTCTTTTATTTGACTCTGCGTTGATCTTTCTTACTTCCTGACACATTGATTCCTTTGCCCTCTATTGCACTGCATTTCCTTCGTTCCTGGCACGCGCTTCTTCCTTTGGACAATTCCTTAGCTCTTAGTCTTGTTTACTGCCCTGAATCTCGATCCTTACCCCGAAATTTCCTACTCCAACAGAACATCGTTCACATTGCTAAATTTGATTAATATGTTTGCAATCTCATAACAGCCAAGCCGTATGTCCTTGACGTGCACTAGTCTGTGTAGATATGAAAATTTTGATTCTATCTAATTCATGGACACCTCGTTACTCAAAACCAACCTGTAGAACCTAGAGTGGTTTCCATTCGCAATTCTGAAATGATATTTATTTTTATTCACCTCAAGTAAGGTTGTGCCTTACCAATTTCTATTGCGTTTTAGGATGCCTAGAATCCTCCATTACCACACACATGTAGAAAATGAAACGTCAGGCCAATATGACAGTTGTGGTCCGTCGTTGTATGAGAGATTGGCCAAAAGTGGAAAAATTGTATGAGAGATATGGCCAAACGTGATGGAAATGTAAATTCGACACATTATTAACCAAACTTAGGTCAAGTAGTAAAGTGATCATCGCCAAAGTTCAATTCATGTCATCCAAATTAGTTAGTACGCCTCATTATTACATATAAGAATAAAATAAATCATCATAACAAAAAGTCGATTTGCATAGAAGCAAGTCCCTGCTTTTGGCATAATGTTGCTTGCAAAGTTTAACAGAATCGTAGCCCGTGCTAAATAACATGAATGAAAACACATGTTGTAGCAACATATGCTTGTTTAGCAAGAAAGGAGATATGAAGAGGATAATATGACATGGGGATCAACTGATATCTAACCATGCCTTCTTTCACTTTGTTATAATAGTGTTATTTCTTCCATCACATAATTAGGATGTAAATGACCATCGAGAAGATAATTTCCACCACTAATGGCCTCCAAGATGATAATTTCTTCCACCATTAATGGCCACCATGATGTTAGCCAAATATTTCTAATCCTGGGGGATGTTAACCAATTGTTTATGTTCCCTCCATGGTTTTTATTCATTAACTTGTTGCCAGCAGATAACTAGCCACTCCAATGGGTTTTGTTCCTGCCCCATGTCCACTGGCTATTTCTTAGGCCACGCGCCATGATTCCATTCCTGCCACTAACACTACCACTTTGCAGTTTCTTTTTTTTCCATTCTAACACAATTGTTTTTGCTTGCAAAATGATCAATGTCCTTCATAACATTAAGTGGTTCGAGCACTATAATGCACGCCATAGTTTAAATTGAATGGAAGATTAGACGTCATTTATCATTATAGACATCAAAATTTTGATCTTTTTTAAAATTAAACTTGATGGTTGAAATGTATGTTTTGATTTTTTTTTATGTATAAGTTTTAGTTTAATAAGTGTAAGATAAATATATTTCTATATATGGCTAAGATACTATAATTATTGAATTATTGAAACTACTAAGTAAGGTTTATTTATTTAGCACTAAGTAATCGTTATGAATTCTACATGTCACTTCAATTATCTCTCCACACAAATTACACTAATTTGTAGTGAATGTGAGTGTTAGGTTCCAAGAATTTAACTTTGAGAAATTGTACTGAATGTGAACATTAGGTTCTAGGTATCTCAACTTGAAAAATTAGAACATGTTGGACCATAAATACAATATAGATGAATTGTACTCAACATATTGGTCAAATAAAATATAATAGTTATAATTTTATTATTGTTTTATATGTAAATTAAATTAGATGATTTTCATGTGATGTAAGAGCATTGAAGTTATTTCGAGCGTGGAGATTGCTATAGAACAAAAATTAGTTGCTGCAAAATATGACAGTTTGTGGAACATGACAGTGTTGTTGTAGAATGTGATAGTGTTTCTACAAACAACATTACAAAATGGATGAGCTACTATAGAATTGATAAAAAGATAAATGTATGAGAGAAAATAGAAAAGGTTAAGAGGAAATTTGTTTGCATCTATAGAAGGTTGTTCAAAGGACATGTTGAAGAAGGAGGGCACTATTGAGTGGAATCTAGAAGATCGTGCTATAAGAGGTGAATCAATATAGAAGAAGAGTACAAATATCAAGCTAAAAATGAAAAGGAAAAAGTTGAAAACGAAATGGTGTGAGAAGATCATTTGGAAGTTGAAGGGGAATAGTTTCCCAAAGATAAATAAATATAGCATGAATGAGACAAGAAGGAGGTTGGAAAAAAGAATAGAGGTGTCTCTAAGAAGAAGAAAAGATATCTCAAGAGTGATACAAGGTAATGGTTGAGATCGCCATGGCCTTGTCCTTGGCAACCCAATGGGCTCTATATGTTGATATGCAGTCATTGAGACATTGCATTTATTATTTGCACTAATGAATAAAAGAGTTCAGGTTTCTAGATTAAATCCTTGTACATATGCATGGATGAGTCTCTGTGATTAGATCATTATGTTGTTTTGTATGCATGGTTCCAGATTGCATTATATTGCATGGATAATTAATTTTCTATGGATGTCGAATATCGACAATGTTTTCTCCTATAGAGAACAGTTTCATTGTGAATGTGTGTGTGTGTGTGTGTGTGCACAAATATCAGCTAGGGATGAATTTATCCTGAGATGAGAATTGTACGGAGAATTCTATTAGTGCATTGAACTGTGATTGGCTTCTCTTGTGTTCTATACCATCCAATTTATTGCACTATGAAAGAAAAATTTGTGGAATATGTGCAAGTTTTGTGGTATTGAAGGCATTAAATTATGTGTGGTTCTATTATGCAATAGAATTTTTAAAGATTCTACATTCCTATTTTTTCCTAGGAGAAGGAATTCCATTGTGAATTTACTCTGACATGGAGTAATAATACACTATATTTCTATTTTTTTTCCCGGTGAAGAAATTCCATTATGAAGTTACTCTGACAAGGAAGGAGGGATAATACTCTGTTGTATTTCTTTTTTCCCTGAGTAACTTGGATTTTTTTTATATAAACAAAACACATACCTCGAAATAGAAAAATAAAAAAACATGGACACCTATTATAACATCCAAACCTTGGAAATCAATTTGTCCTTTGTTTGATTAGATGATGTTGCAAGAAAAAAGGAGATAGAATCCCTATACTTAAAGTAAAATATCAATATAAATAATGTTTCTCCAATATATTTGGATTGAGGAAACTTCAATCTAATAATGTTTCTCCAATAAGTTTGGATGGAGGAAACTTCGATATCAATACAAATAATGTTTCTCCAATATATTTGGATTGAGGAAACTTCAATATAATAATGTTTCTCAAATATACTTAGATTGAGGAAACTTGAATATATTTATTGACATCAGCCTCAATCTATGCCCAATATAATAGAAACATCCTTTTCCAAGAAAAGCACCTATGTGAATCAAAGAATGGAGGCATGGTTATGTGGTATATTACACTAAGACATGTAAATTCTCATTAGAGTTACTTTGAAGCTAAGTTAACTAAAATAAGAGAAATAAGATATGTCATGTACACATAGTAAGTACTCTCAAAGTGGTCTATGGTTATGTGATGTAAAATAGGTAGACATGGGAAATGCATAGTTCCAGGTAGACATGGGCAATGCATAGTTCCTATTATAAACAATAGTACTCTCAAAGTGGTCTATGGTTATGTTATGTAAAATAGGTAGATTTCCTTTGATAAAACAATAGGGACATGGAGTAAATATTAATAATGATATACTCTTTGTAAAATCATCATAACATAATTAGTTTTTTTTTTTTTTAATTCATCACCGTCATAACATAATCATTTTTTTTAATTGATCACTACAACAATATTAATTGATTAGAAGCAACATTAAGCACAAAACATATAAAACAACAAAATTCACTCAATCCCTGTGTTTTTCTCTTCAAGATTATCATTGATACACACATTTTCCGTTAATCTTGTTAGTAAGTTGACAATGCCATTACAGTTTACACCCACATGTCATGGCTAATTGTTGGGTTTTACATATCTAAGACTAGACGAACAAAGAATTAAATGAAATGGTATTATAGTATAATGTGGTTTCTAAATACATTAATAATGGACAATAAATGGGATGTCAATCATTGAATCAACAAAGATACAAAGTGATCAAAGTTATTCATATACCCTATTCCACAAATCCTCTATTAGTGATTTGTTAACCATCCAAAAAACAACAATTCTCCCATATAACCACCCAATTTGACTTTGACATTCTCTTTCCTTTTCTTTAGTAGTATGCTAACTAGATTTATCCTGATTTCTCTAAAATAATAGACTATAGGATGAGTTGAAGCTACAGAACTATGAAGTGTTGCATCACTAATGAAAGAAAAAGAATTAAAGAGAAGAGAAGAATATAAATAAAGAAAGGAATTAAGAAGGGATGGGAAGGCCCATACCTTCCTTCTATAGCTCTTCATGTGTGGTTCCACCCCAAAGTACATAAGTATCAACATCCCCTTCCCCTATACATGGTAATTTGTCGAGGTCATTGTGTACCAAGGCTGTAAGTTCCTCTACCAACTATGCATAGATAAGGGTATTTTGTCTTCCATTTTCCTTAACCATGTATATTTCTTATGTTAATTGATTTGAGAATTTATATGAATATAGGTTACTTCTTGGTATTCCTTTCCCTTCGAGCTGTAGGGACTATAGTAAATGAATTTTTTTATTTCTATTAATCATGCACAAAAAACGATGACCTTTCCCTATTTTAACATAAAGTTTATGTTAATTCATACTTTTTTAAGTTGCATTTCATTTTCTTATCCAAGGTTTTATATTTGACCTCTTATTTGGCCTCATATTGAGGCAAGAGGCTTCTCAAACTTAGGAAACATAGTGATAGAAACTTAATAAGCTGGATATGCAGAAAGAAAGGTGGATTAATGCTAAGTTTCAACTTAGCATTAATTACAAACACTAAATGTTTAATGTTTTTGGATGAATAAAGTCCATAACCCCCTTTTCAATGTCAGACGGTGGCTTTGGTGTTGGTGTCTCATAGTGGAAATTGGTGAGCTGCCAACTTCCCTCCACTTCCACTTGGTCACTTGCATGTCCCTTTCCAGCACTATAAGGGATTGCTCAGTTTCCTTATTTCTCATTGTCACTACGGATGTTGTTCCCTCCCTATTTCTCTTATTCCTTGTGGTTTATTTATATGCTCAGTCATTTATTCATTCACTTTATGAGAAACCCTTTCAAATCCCTTGACGCTAACCCTTATCTCCCATTTTGTTACATCGATTATTAGTGAACATTGGGAATAAATAACCATCACTTCTATTACTCACTAGATAACTCACCTAGCAAGATGGTGACATGAGTAGGTCATTCACCCTGCAATCCATTCTGACAGAAGAAAGCCAACCCTCCTTGGCGCGAAAGCTCCCATTATTGCAAACCTTGAACTCATGAAAATTAGCAAGCCACAAAATTTTAGCTAGCAACCAACCCCCTTTATAACATACCCAGCCACTCACAAGTCGAGCTACGCCACTTAATCCAACTGCAACACACCCATCCACCAATAGGTGAGGCACACTGCAGTCCAAGGACTCAGTTCTCTGATCTTATCTCGAAAACAAAGGGCTTCTCAACAATGTTAGAAACATGCACACCACATGCATAAGACAAGATCCATGCCACAACATAAAAGAGATAACCAACGTGCCATGCACAAAAAATAGCTAGCAGACAGGCACATTAAAAATACATATCTCAAAGATAATTAAACACACAACAGAAATAAGCATTACACAGAAAACACAAAGAGCATCTTTGCAAGTAAACGTTCACCAACTGGCTGCAGACCAAGGATGTTCCTCCCAACCATAGACAATATTGTTCATTTACTCTCAACATCATGTCATCCCCAAGCCATGACTATGAATCCAGAAGGATGGGTCCTAAGCCAAGTCTAAACACACAATAGTTGGCTAAGTAGCGCTCAGATTTCCCAACCTCACAGCAAATCCTAATTTCCATCTCTCTTTCCCCTCCTCCTGCACAACCCTAACAAATGAACACCTTCCTCTGCGATGTAGTTCCTGAGGCTATTCCATTTCTCTCCAGGGCTCCAGTGCTACTAGTCAGGAAATCTCCCTACTGGAAACTCCAAGGAATCTCAGTTGTGCACAGTTCAATCTGAATTGTCATCAGTCTCATTACTAACATGCCTCTCAGTGCTCAAGCTATCACAGTAATTTCAACACTCACAACAATCCAAGTACACCAGCTCTCTTCTACCTAGCCTGCACAACCCCAAGAGAATGGAACCCCTTCTCTACCACGCAGTCCCTCAAGTTTTCCATCTCCTTCCAAGGCTCCAGTGTTTCTGGTTAAGAATCTCCCTGTTGGGACTTTCAGGACTTGCAGCTATGGATAGTTCTATCTAAACTGCCATCAAGCTCATGCACATAGGCATCCATTCCCTCCTGGAATGATCAATGATTATTACAACCATTCATCAATGGATCTTCTCTTCATGTCATTTGTTTCCATCATCAACCCAAGATCATATGAACTAGCAACAATGACTGAATAGGAAAGAAGAACAAGGGAACAAAACGAACTAGGGGAAGAAGACGAAGAAGAAACGAAACAACCCCCGAGGGTTGTTTAAATCACATGAAGAAAAGAGCCACATGGACTCCCTCCCAAGAAGCTCATGTAATCCCTTTTCTCCATAAAATCAATTATGGGTAAAATAAAATAATAATAAAAAGAAGACTTAGCCCCTCAATCCCCCTCTCTCGTGGAGTCATAGCCCCCTATCTCTTTTTTCCTTGTCGGTCTTGCAGCCAATGGTGTATTTTATTAAAGTATATGAAGTATTACATTTCCTAGTCACTCTGGCCCCTTTTCAACTTTACCGGCTCACCAACCTAAGTCATATTTACATAATAAATTATAGTTCATAAGGGTTACAACCGGGATGGCACATCCTCTTTTCCTTATTTTGGCACTGTCCTCAGTGCACAACACCAGTCCAATGTTATTAAAATTACAAATCTAGGCCCTCTGGCCTTAATCTACACAGGCAATCCAACCTAATCGTATATACATAGGCACTTTGGCCTAAAACTAAACATGTATGCATAGGCATTCCAACCCAAAACATGTTTAATGATCTTTAGAATTTATATTTCTGGTAGCAGTTCCAACCCACAAGATCTCCTTCCCTCTCATCCCTACACAACCCAAAGAAATGAACGCCTTTCTCTGCCATGTAGTCCATCAGGTTGTTCCACTTCTCTCCAGGGCTTCAGTGCACTTGGCTAGGAAGTTTCAGAGTCGTGGCTTCCATAGCTCCAAATGCAACAAGTTTATTGGACTTTCTTCATTCTATGCCCTTGTCATTTAGGTGCTCCAACATCACCTTCTTTTCTCTCATAGACTGGTACTTTTCTAGATCTTCATCATTCATCATTTTCCTACAACATTTCAAATCAGCAAGCATATCAATTCACAATTTGTGCATAAAATTTTCATTTTTGTTCATAATCTAAGAGTAAATTTTCATAATCCAGTACAATACTTATCTATGTGGTTCACGGATCTACATCCATATGGTTGTCTCGTTAACTTGGCTCAATGTTTTCCCTAACATACACATTGTGTGCATGATCCCAATCGATAGTTTACAAGAACTATCAAAGTATCCCCTTCCTCGTGGTCACTCACCTTCCAGACCTAGGCTCAGGCATCCCCTTCTCTGCTACACAATCCCTCAGGAAATCCATCTTTCCTGGCCAAGGCTTTCTTTCACAAGAATATTTCTAGAGACTTTATCGAGTCTTACAGCCGAGGTGACTCTCTGGAGTGTGTTACCACAACACAACATATTCTAGGGTGATCATGGCTCACCACAAAGTCCTCATGTCCCAACAATATCCTTTTCCATGCCTTCAAGCTTGCATATCCAACATCTCATCTATATTATACATATATAGTCATCATGAGATATCATTATAACCATTTCCAATCATAAATGTCAAATCTTTTTTTTATATATATACAAAAAAACAAAATTTTCCAAGCATGAGATTTTTGCTCATAATTGTTGCCTCTGCAGCTGTAGATATCAGTCTTCCTTATGGGCTTACGTCCCTGCCATATCCAAGACCATTCTATCTGCAATTTCTTCAATTTACATTCAGCCAAAACAATTCGTTAGTAATTATCAAATCATAATTCCCAAAACTGTTTTATATAGGAAAAATAAAACTTCTAGACATGAGCTTCGGCTCATAACAATTTGGCTCTTGCAGCAATAGGCATTGGTATTTATTGGAAGCAGACCAAAGCAAGAAAGCAAGATAATTTTGGGGAAAGAAAGTTTGCACAATGAAAGCAATAGCTGGAAGGAAGAACAACATGCGTGCATGCAAGGAATACCTAATGATGGTAGGGTTAGGGTTTTGGTAATGTGTTGTAAAGGTTGGAGAGCCAAAAAACGTATAAATATATATATTTAGGTATCATAGTGGGGTGCTCAAATGGTTATTGTTTTGGTAAGGGTTGGAATACGATAGATATAGGTTGCTATTGTAGAAAGAGTTGTGTAGCGAACCGCTATGTGATAGTTTTGTTGTGTGATCTATTTTGTATAAGTTGTTGATCTAGAGAGGAAGAAGGAGGATAGATCTTAAGGGTTAGATCGCAGGTTGGGGAGCCTGGTGAGATCTAGTCTACCTCATACAAATCTTACCCAACTATGAAGGATTGTAAAGAAAACGGTGTTGTAGATGTGTAATTACTATAGTAAAAGAACTAAAAGCCATATCTTTGTGGGCGTAGCCCAGGAGGGGGTGAACTATGGTAATATTTGTATTATGTGATGAATGCATGCATATCTTTATTGTCTTCAGCAACTATTATTATGTTTAATGAAAGAGTTGTTATATTTCCTACTTATTCTTTAATAACAATACACTGTGTTTACTAGTTATAAGTAATGGTTCAATATATATATCTCATATCTCACACTCAATCCTAGGTTGTAAACACCTGAGTCTTACAACCACCCATTAATGCTATCTCGGGTGAGACTGCACAATGCATTTTGTGTGTTGTATTTCCTTCTGGTTTACCAGGAGGGCCGATAGTTTTAGAGGCTTTGTTGGAAACTTGGATAGAAATGAACCCTGGGTCAATAAACTCGAACAGAATAGAAGAATAAGTAACCAACAAATGGTTATGTTTTCGTTGGTAGGAACAAGAGAGGGTTCAGTAGATGAGATAAGTTGAAGAACTTTCGGAGGCAAATCAAGAAAGCGTTAGGACAGAGAGCAATGAGCCATTAGAAGGGAATGTTGAGACCGTAGAATCCCACAAAAGAGGAAATCAAAATTTGTCTAAGAACCAAAGAGCTAGAGTTTTCAATGAAAGATAACAGAAACCCTAGAATAACACTTCGTAAATATATTGAGAAATACATGTTTATTGATTTACACGAAGTCTTTTTCCATGATTTTTTGCATTTATTACAGGAGCGGATACTAAGGTTGAAGGATAACCATGCAATGAACCGGATTCGACAGTTAGATTGGACCCCAGTACAGATCGAGCAGTTATAGCAGGTGAACAAAAAATTCATCCGCACAGTAGATTTTTGGCTTGACAGTATTGTGGCAGGTTTCATAACAGAATTTGCAGTTGACATAGCAAAGTCGTATAGTGCAACGGAGCAAGAATTTCTATGAGGACCTCAAGGAAGGTACATTAGATCATTGTATACATTTATTAAGATACTGTTGTACAACAAAGTTTTACTGACAATGGAGTCAAACAACAAAATTTCCCTACGTGCATGGGGAAAGGGGGGAAGCACTAATAGAAAGAGGAGAAATGGAAGGAGGATAGGATAAGGGCAAGAAGGAGGAACCCTTGGACCCGATCATGATGGATGATGACTACATCGAGTGGATCTTGGAGACAACTGGAAAGATGTGTATCAGAGTACCCTACCAATACAAGGTGAATACCAAGAAGAGAGTTGTAGCCACGAGGGAAGGCTTGGCGAGTGATGAGGAAGAGGTAAAGGATCTCCAGGCTATGGAGCAAATTGGAAAAATCCTGCGTGCAACATATGAGAGGAAGACAAGAGATCCAAGAGTGGGAAGAGAAGGCAACAATCCTATCCATATTAATGTCATTGTGGAACCCATAAACCCATGTGCGACAAATAAACCAAAGAGAACACCATCGTTTAGACAACCGAATTTTGGAAGAAGTCTGACAGAAAGAAGTACATTTACACAAGGAGAAACAACTAGAGGAGCCAGTTCAGGCAACACTAGTCAAGTATCTACACCATGCGTATGTAGTAGTTCAACATTCAGAATGGAGGGACATGATCCCACCATCAGGTTACCAGAATTTTGAGGAGAAGCAACAGAAGACCTTGAGAAACATTTGTTCATGTGTGCAAAGATCTGGGAAGCAAAGAAGATCACGGATGAAAATACCAAACTAGCGCAGTTAGCTATTATGCTAAGAGACCATGCACTAGACTAGTACATGAGTCTCAACGCAAACAATGCATCGAGGATGACAAGGACGCTGACAGACATTAAGAAGTTATTGATAAATGAGTTCCAGAAGCCGAGCTCAGAGGATCAATACATGAATGAGATGATATAAATCCAACAGAAACTAGGATAATCTGTATGGGAGATCGATTTGAGATTCAAGCGACTGAAGGGGAAATTGAAATACCTCATGACCGATATGCAACATCGACACTTGTTTGTTAATTCACTACTCCCACACTTAAAGTACCCGTTGCGACAACAAAAGTTTCAGACGCAGGCAGAGGGTCTTCAAGAAGCCCTACAACTGGAAGAAAATTAGTATCAGCAGATATATCTAGTTGTTGAAGAACTAAAGGAGGATTTGAATAAATTAACATTCCAACTCAACTAGAATAAGAATAAATATAAAGGGGAAGTCGTTTGGTGTACTACATGCAGTTTGGAAGGACACCACAAGAATGAATGCCCAACATTCGAACAGTATATGAAATCCAGAATGCCAAACCCATTACCAACATGAGGACCATGGTGTGAAGTATACAAGAAACCGGGTCACGGCCCATATCATTTCCCGGTGATGCAGAAATACCAGACAGTCCCAAAGAGTTCATATTACACCTTTTGTGAGTAAGTAGGCCATGAAGACAAAGACTATAGAACTATGGAGTTGATGAGTGAAAGGAAATCATATGCATATAGAGTGCAGGCTGAAATGATGACAGGGAAAGCCACACCACAGTTTAATCAAGTTCCAGCTCCATACAACATTGCATAGCAATAGTATAATACTACGCAACAACCATATAACAACATGCAGCTACAGTACAACACATCACAACCTCAGTAAAATACAGCGCAATATAATCAGGTGCCTCAATATAACACGTCTAGAGGACATCGAGCAGGATACAGAGGTGGAGGGCAAGAAAAGGGAAGTTTCAGATGAGGTAGAGGACCAGTGGTATGTCAAAACTGTCAACAACCAGGACATTATGCAAGAGAATGCCCACTTCCACAAGCAACTTGTATGTATTGTCGCACATCGGACCATGATACAGAGGAATTTCTAACACTACTAGTGAAGATTCAGGAAAAGAGAAACCAGAACCACCAGAATGTTCAGTGGATCTCAGTCGAAGCAAGGGATGAAGGATGAAATATCAACATAGTTACCCGCGAAGGAGCTAAAACAGGGGATGACGTAATCCGACAAGAGACTGCACAAAATCAATGGGTCAAAAAGAACGATGAACCAAGGAAGTAGTTCTACGTGCAGAAGGAGAAGGATATATTTAAACAAGCCCGACAAGAATTCCAAAAGGAAGACATTGTGATGACTTCAACTATGCAACAAAGTAAGGAAGAATCAGAATACAAAATGCCTCTATTATTGGATCATACCAACGAAATACATTCCATGGGACAAGTAAGTACAATCAAAGGATTTTTGCAATCATGTGTAAAAGTATTAAATGATCCATCATTTATGAAAATACTGCAAAACATACTAGAAAAATGTAGCATGGATACAGAAGGAAAACTAGAACCAAAAACAGTCAATCACCTACATACAAGAAGAATAACAAGTAGGGAGTTTAGAATGAATGCCAACATTGGATATTTCAATATGGGAGACATCATACTAGATCTAGGATATGAAGTTAATGTATTACCAAAAAAAACATGGAAATGCATGGGAGAGCCCACATTAGGATATTCACCAGTTCAACTAAAAATAGCAAACCAACAGAGAGTCCTACCAATTAGTAGACTGAAAGGAGTGACAATAGACCTAGATGGAGTGTGCACTAAAGCAGATTTTGAAGTCATTGAAATAGTGGACGACACAACACCTTACCCAACGTTTCCTAGTATGGATTGGGCATTTGACAACCAGGCCATAATCAACTTGAAGACCAGGAAAATTACATTTGAGTCAGGAGAATACAGGATCATCGCGCCAATGGATTCGTTGGAAGGGGAGAGGTTTGTAGAACCTACTTTCCTATAATTAGAGTAAATCATCCAGTTGTACACAACAATTGCATGTGGTGAGGATTACGTAAACCCAACTACAGATGGGATACTTAGCTGGAAGAGCATTACTTCATGTGCAACAAACTCAGACACCGGTTTATAGAACTGGCAACAAAGGCTACACGAAGTATCCACAAGAAGATGTGCAAGAATAGACCACATAGTAAGATGGGTAGCCACGGAAATAAGGGAACCACCCAGTTTCCACAGAATAAACAACTTGGAAACATTCTTGGCATAGTACAAAGTCAAAGTTGTAGAGAACCAAATATTGTTAGCAGTTGATATAGCACTCAAGGCCACACCAGTAAGATGGTGGGGCACACACAAAGAGACAATCACATATTGGTACCAATGTAAGAGGTTACTATGCATAAGGTTCATTGCAGAATAGAAAAACAACAAGAAGCAGAATTACGATGGACAAGGGCAACAACGAAACACTTGGAGTGTAGAACGTTGTGGAAAATGACACCCCTAGAGGAATGGCGTCATCATTTTATACACACACTCGAGGGCATACCAAGGAACTGGTATACATACCAAGAATTTCATAAAGGAAATACAACCTAGACGACATTGCAACAGAATTTTACAGTCACTTTCTCATTTGAGCATGAGAACCCCAACATAAATGCTACTCTTCAATAGATAAAAGGAGTGATATTTCTCAAAGAACCAGAAATAGAACTTATCACAGAAGAACACCAATGGAACAAACAGACATTCAAGGAACTATTTTCATGTTACCATGTGAAAGAGGAAGCACTGGATGAATATGATATGCGCGATATTCAGACAGAAGAAGAAGAAGGCGAAAGAGAAGTGAAGGGACCACCTACAAAATTAGAAGTTATTTCCATGTCGATCAAGGTAAAGAAAGTCAACATTGGGACAGCTGAGAATCCCAAGATGGCTAGCATCAGAGATTACTGGGATGAGAAAACAGTGGAAAGCATAACAGAATTATTGCATGAGTACAATGACTTGTTTCCCACAACATTTATAGAGATGAAGTATATAGAAGGAGAGCTAGGAGAAATGAAGATACCACTCAGACCTGAAGTGAAATCGATCAGACAGTGACCATATAGACTGAACCCGATATACAAGAAGAAATTCAAAGCCAAGATCGACAGGATGCTCAAAGATAGAATCATAGAACCAGTTGAAGAATCAGAATGGATAAGCCCGATGGTAGTTCAAGAAAAGAAACAAGGAGGGATCAGGATATGCGTCGACTTGAGGAAGTTGAATGATGCATGCCTACATGACCCATTCCCTACACCTTTCATGGATGAAGTGTTAGAAAAAATAGGAGGACATGAATCTTACTCATTTACTGATGGATTCTCAAGCTACCACTAGATCAAGAGAGCACAGAAAGACTGATACAAGAACACGTTTGCGACATAATGGGGATCTTATCAGTACACAGTAATATTGTTTGGACTGAAGAATGCACCAGAAATATTTTCCAGAGTAGTCATCGCCATGTTCAAGGAATTCACCCACCAGTTTCTTGAAGTATACCTAGATGATTGGACAGTCTATAGTTTATTGAAAGAACATGTAGAAGTCTTACGACTGATGTTAGAAAGATGTAGACAATTCCAGCTATCACTAAACATAAATAAATGCATATTCAGAACACCGTTTGGGATACTATTGGGCCATATAGTATGCAAACAAGGTTTACTCATAGATCCTGCAAAGATCGCAGTAATTGTTAACTTACCAACACAAAAAATAGCCTGTCATCTAAGAGCGACGTTAGGACACATATGATATTATAGGAAATTTATCAAAGGATATGCGCAGATTATTGCACCAATGGAAAAGTTGTTAATAAATGATACAAAGTTTCAATGGAACGACCAGTGTCAATATAGTCTGGATACTCTGAAGGAAAAGATGGTCACCATGCCTATACTATTATTTCCAGACTGGGAGAAGACATTCCATGTCCATGTAGATGCATCATCCATAGCACTTGGAGCTATCTTGGTGTAGCCAGGAGAGGGGCATTTGGATCACCCCATAGCCTTTGCAATCAGAAAGCTATTAGACTTAGAACAGAACTACAACACTACAGAGCTAGAAGACCTATCTATGGTCTATGCACTACAAAAATCCAGACACTGTTTATTGGGAAAACACGTTAATATGTTCACAGATCACTTAGCCCTGAAATACTTGGTCAACAAGCCAGTGTTGGGGGGGAGAATATGTTGTTGGTTACTACTATTTCAAGAATTCGACTTTGAAGTAATAGTCAAGCCAGGAAAACTAAATGTAGGACCTGACCACCTACGAATTTAGAAGACAACTTTCCAGATGCCCAGTTATTCTCAGTCCAGATCATCGATGAATACTTTGTAGACATTATTCAATACTTGAGCAAAGGTACTGCACCGCAAGAATATAACACCATGCAGAAGAAAAACCTGGTAGTCCGCACTGCCGACTATCAACTAATTGCAGGACACCTATACAAAATGGGTGCAGATAGCATCTTGCGAAGGTACGTGTTAGAGCACGAAAGACCAAGAGTCTTAACAGAATCCCATGAGGGAATAGAAGGAGTCAATTATGAGTTAATTATGCAGGCAAAGCTACCATGTAGAAGGTTTTGTGCACAGGACTATGGTGGCCAACGATTCACAAAGAATCGAAGGAGTATTGTTAGAGATGTGATGTATGTCAAAAGGTAGGGAAACCCAATAGAAGGGACAAGATGCCATTACAATCATAGGTAACACTCCAGGAATTCGATAAGTGCTAAATAGAATTTATGGGACCAATCAAACCACCATAAAAAAGAATAGGAGAAAGTTACAATATCACCGCGACAGAGTACTTAACAAGATGGGCGGAAGCCGCACTAGTAAGGGATTGTAACGTAGAAACAACAACACACTTCTTATTTGAACAAGTGATGACTAGATTTGGATGCCCAAGAGTTTTGATGAGTAACCAAGGCACGCAATTTATAAATAGCACCATCAATGCTATGACTGAATAATTTGAAGTCCACCATCAAAAGAGCACACCATATCACCCACAGGAAAATGGCACAGTGGAAGCATTCAACAAAATCCTAGAAAATGCACTGACAAAGATCTACAATGTCAGTAGGTATGACTGGGACCTCAAAGTACCTGCAGTATTATGGGCCTATAGGACTACGTGAAAAACTTTGACAGGGCACATGCCATTTAAACTGGTCTATGGCCAAGAAGCAGTGGTGCCATTAGAATTTTTGGTACCTAGCTTGTGCGTAGCAGCAATTACACACATGATAGAATGAGGCGCAGTTCAGGAGAGATTGAATCAGTTAATGACTATGGAGGAAGATTGGACCCTAGCAGGATTTCACCAACAAGTTCAGAAATCAAGGGACAAAGCTTGGCATGATAGACACATCAAGAAAAAAACTTTCAAGGAAGGCAATTTAGTATTGATGTATGAGAGAAAATCATTTCATCACCCAGGAAAGATCAGGATGCATTGGTTAGGACCATACGAAGTAAAATCTAACATAGATGGAGGATTTGTACAGTTGAAAGACTTATCATGCGTAGAACTTAGAGAGATGATCAACAGGATCCGACTGAAGCTGTATAAGGACAGTCGACAACCCACCACGCAGTAAAAAAAAATAAAAAAATTATTACCAACAGAGGCATAGTGTGCCGGAGGAAGAAAAGGCATGCACACTTAGGAACATGAACTCGGCAAGGAGAATGAAAATGGTCACGCACAAAGGAGAACAAGTAGGAAAATAAAATTTGGCAAAAGCAGTATGACAAGACAATGGTAGGAGGAATTAAAGGACAGAAAGGACCGATGGGATGCCACATTAATCGCTCCAACTGGAGGTGGCAAGCCAAAGTAATGGAAAGTATGAAACCGCTAGAGGTGTATTGAACCCATAATTAAGGAAGCATCCTCAACAATTTTCATGCATTTCCTATACAACACACGAAAGCAGGAGCACAGAGTCCATTTCCAAAAAGAGAACCGATAGAGAGCGATCGAGGCTAAAAATCATAGAGTCGAGTTCACAGAAGTCGCAAAGACCAGTCAAACCTAGAAAACGTTCAACATTCACCACCATGGCACCACCAAAGAAAGAAGAAGTGAGCCAGACCGCTAGGAAAATCAAAGTTCAGACCAGGTCACGAGTATATATGGAAGAAGGTGAACAGAATCTGCTGAATATCATCAATGTCGACGAATTTCCATCTCCAGACACAACACCGGTGAACCCTACACCTATACTGGAAGAAACCAAACAACCAACATTGAAGGGCATGCATATAGATATACCAGACGAAGTACAAGAGCCGCAGAACCAGGACACAGAAACCCTGAAGGAGGTGCAACCAGAGAACATCAAAGCAGCTCCAAAAGTCAATGGAATAGTGCCAAATATCAAAGCAATAGTTGAGCCAGACGAGTCTCAAATGACCATTTCAGACCACCCACTAGAAGGAACGGTCGAAGATGTCACAGGTTGGTCAGAATGGTGTACTGAGGAAAAATTAGAAGTCACTGGAACTTTGAGCAAGCCACCACCATTGAAGAATGATAAGGTGCAGGTACCCAGGTCACCTTGCAAGCAACCTCTCATAGCAATTATTCTACCGGGTATAACAGATGGGGTACAGGTGGGACCAGACCTGTTGGGTCATATAGGGAATATCAAATACTTGGACCACGATTTAGCAGATGCATAAAAGTTTCTGGAACTTCCAAAGAGAGTGTACATAGAGATGGTGGACACAAATTGGGTTGGGGAACCAATTGACCAGCCAATCCAATGGGAAACAGAGTTGGAGAAGACAATAAATTTAGGTTTGGTAGACCTACCACATTTTGGTCATGAGCAGTATGCAAACAGTTGTGTCAAACAATTGTTAGCAATCACACATGTTGGAGACATCTGGTTGGACAAGCTCATCTCGATAGACTTAGAGCTTATTTCTAACATAACGGGATTGCCATCCCAGGGCATGGATCTCGCGCAGTTTCTGGATGACAAAGACAAGGAGAAGGTGCTAGAAAAAGAGATGAAGAAGAAGTATGACACCGTCAGGGGGAAAAGAGAGATCATTATCAAGAGGATCAATGATGACGCAACACAATTAGGTGCTAAAATATTAGCCTGCAAGCTACTGAGAAAATGCCGCAGAGAGGAAGTTCTAGCTGGGGTTGTCATAGTTGCATCTCAGTGTCTAGAGGGAACCACAGTGAGTTGGGCACCATATCTCTTGAACTCGTTCCTGGATAACAACAAGGATGTGCGGGATCTAAGCACAAAGTTTCACTATTCATGGCTAATCATGTTAATAGCCTTCATGGGATGGAGAAAGCCAAGGCATGTAACCTTTTCTACCAGACCCAAGCTAAACCAGGGAGCGAGATACTTACTATTGAAAGCCACATCAGATTCTAGGTGCAAAAGGATGAACGGGTCCATATTTGAAGGATACCTACGCGACCTGCAGGAATCCATCTCCAACATGTGGAGGATCACACCACAGGATGTCGCACGGTATGGAGACGTCGCCAACTTTAAGGCCACATGACATATAATGTGGATACAGGTGAGTAAGGATCTTCATAAGAAGTGGCTATAGATGCGCTATTGTATCACAGAGGGTGATATCAACATGGTCATCAGCGAATGGGAAGACGAGTGGAAGACTTCAGTCCTCACCCAGAACTTGCTGGACAGAACAACAGAAGAAGAGGTAGGGTAGGGAGAAACACAACCTCAGGAAATCCAAGTGCCCAAGAAATGAAGAACAGGCCAAGGAAAAATAACATAGACAAACAAAGGGCCAATGAAGATAGGGACCCTCTTATAAACCTAAATTGCACCACACAGGCTTACCTGGCATCAGGTCAACTCATATCCCTTCCTTGCCAAAGCCATGCTGAACAAACTCTTGAAAATCCTATTAAAACAAGTAGCACATGCCCTAACCTACTACTGCACGCATTGGAACGCTGGCAGGCCTACCACAACATGCGTTGGAACGCTGGCAGGCCTACTACAGCCCGCGTTTACCTAACAAAGCACAAAAACAGTAAATTTGCCGACGAGACAAAAAGCTATGGGTCAGTTAACTAAAACTCCCAGCCATGCATGGATGAGAGTTCGTCCAAAACCGTAGCTCCTTCTAGCCTATAAAAGAAGGGGTAGGGGTACTATTTGGAGGAGGAAAATTATAGCAAAGAAACTTTGCCCATTTGCCGAATCCATTTGTCCCAACCCTTTAGCCTTTCCTCAAGCCTAAGGAGAATTAACGCAAAGCAATTGGAGGACAAAG